>OZ024911.1:63920757-63960757 GCA_964017125.1 Flabesymbios commensalis
AACATGTTTAAAAGTTCGTACTTAATGTGCGAATAAAAAATGAAAATCCGAATATATATGCGGCACCGGCGGTTAAAGGGTTAAAGTGCTAATTACATGCATAGTCGTTTTTAGCCTTTTTATTTGTCCTTCATGTCAGAAAACTTGAAGGTGAAATGAATATTAAATTTGTGCGATTAGCTTTTTGAATTCAATTCTACAAAGGTAAGTATTTTTTACCCACTTGAAGTTGTGGATCGCGGTAGCGAGGCACGTCTTCAAGTGGGTTAAAAATTTAGTTGCATAATGTAGCGCATTAAGGCTTAAAAGAAGGTATGTTAATTTTTATTAAAAAAATAATTTTAAAATAATGTGTATTGAACACGTGTAGAAAAGTGGGACATGAATAAATTAAGCATTTAACTTTCGCCTTCAGGCCACTGTGTTTTTTCAAGATGCATTAAATGCTGCCAACTACAAGCTTGACATCAACTTTTTCGCCATAAAATCGGACTGAGCGGACGCCTATTGTTATTATCATTTTTGCTGCACGTGGGAAACATATGTCACAATCTTCTTAGATTATACTTTACTTCTAGATAATTGTATCTTTGTTAGTTTACTATAGTACACGTGCGTTTAGAACTGTTTTATATCAGTTCAAATGTTGTGTAAGTACAGTAGACCCTAATATTATAAACAGGTAGGTAAATCATACCTTAACCCGTTCCCCTTTTATCTTTTTAAAAATTTTCGCCCACTTGAAGTTGTGGCTCGCTACCGCGACTCACAACTTCACGTGGGTGACAATGATTCACATTTGTTTAATTTGAGACCAAACATTTGCAAATCGTCGCCTTGGATATGAAAGGGTGTATCTGCCACTTTACATAGTGGCAGATACACTCTTTTACATCAAAGGGGACGAAATATTGATGTTCAAGCACTCATTTCGTTCCCAATAACAGTGATTTGATCGGCTAATAAAAAAGAATACCCATCATAACAAACAAATACCGCCATGTCGCTGCGGTAATGTCCGTTCAGCGTTTGAGTTAACAGGTCCAAGTATCGTATTCTACCCCCGACCAATGGAGCAGTGGCTCAGACAGTCACTGTTGTTAGTTAAATTAGGGGGTAGAATATCATAGTTGGGCCGGTTCCTGTCACGATAATAATGTTTTGATCACCGGTCACGATTATAGTCGTCTTTTATATACATGTCTTTTTATTATCATATTAAATAGCAGCTTCCAAACATGTTAAAGACAAAACGTCACAAATCAGGAAGATTTCAAAATCGTTGACCTCCAATTTGTCAAATTTGAATAATTTTTATTCACTCGAAGTTGTGAATCGCTTCAGCGTCAACTTCAAGTGAATGAAAATTCAAATTAAATAACTTGGCGGTTAAACAGTTAAAGACACCAACCTTTATCCTTGTGACTTATTCTACGATCAAGTTGTCACGCAAATAATTATGTGGTTTGAATATGAGGTCTGTAATATCCAGATTTAGGAACACCAGCTGAGCTCTTGCGTTACGTAAATCTGAATGCGTACGTCCAGATCATAGCAGCAGATCTTATATAATGTACAGTGTGTTCCTTCATCACCATTATAAATAAATGATATCACACATGTCTCTGAGATCAGACGGGTCGAATCAAAAGAGAGGGGTGGGTGGGGTAACTGATAACGTGACAACGCACTTGATGACAAGTAGCCACTATGGTTTTTACGTTGTATTTATTAAAAATAAATTCACGAAAGTTGCGAAATTAGATAATTTAAACATATAGTATGAAACATAACAACAAGAACATCACACAATACTGACAAATGAACGAAATACTCTACTCAATTTACCACAGTTTACATTACAGCTTAATGACGGACTGGAGCTTGGTTTTTCACGAGATATAATAATTATACGAACATCAGTAGAATATGTACGTGTTTTTGTATTTTCGCGAGGAATATATCCGAGCCGCTCTTGTTGTTTAAATTGCTCTGGTCGTTTTTTTTAGTGGAAAACATGCCTGTCTCACCTCAAAGTGGAAGGTTCATTTCCAGTGAACACAATTTTTTCAACCCATCGTTGATTTTATGTTGGTCCAGCGTCTGCGACGCTGGCCCAGCATTCAATCAACAGATGGTGAACGTCCCGTGTTTGTTGTGTTGTGATTGTCATGCCATTAACTCTCCATGTCTTCCGCCTTGAGTTGGCTGATAACTTTGACGTAGCCATAGCCTACCGGGTCATAAGTTATTCAAGTGGCTGACGATGCGATCAACCACAGAGCTTCCTTCTTTACGATTATAGTTCAGATTGGCTAACTATATTCTATTATGTCCATAATAACTACGTAACGATGTCAATATAATCGCATAATATTCGCACAGGGGCGGTATATAAGTATCTTGCTACCACAAATGTAAAATGATTATGGGCCTAGATGAAAACGATAAACATATTACAATTTTTAAAATTGTTTAGTCCAGCAAGAGTCACTGAGACATCTTACTGGCATAGAAGAGATGTGGCATAATTATTCGTTATTCTAATATCATATAATATTCATAATATAAAATCATAATATTCCAGCCTACACAAGACATTGCCTTCTCCTCCTCCTCCTCCTTTCCTCCTCCTCCTCCTCCTCCTCCTCTTCCTCCTCCTCCTCCTCCTCCGTGATTAACAAATGGAATACGGCCATGGTATGTAAAAGGTTGACTGACTGGAGAACGAAAGATGAACGAATACATGACCTGTGTTTGAAATTGCATGATATTCGTACGTGCCTACAGCTGCTTGTGTCGTGATTTTAGCCACAGCTGAATAGGATAGGGTCAGCATGCTCATTGGTTTTCTATACAAGGTCGGTAACTCACGGAAATCTTAGAAGCAGCGATCTCACCATACTCAGATACTAGGCCTATTTGTTCACGCCCGCACGCACGCACAATAGGGGCTATTCAGTTCCACTATTCGATCGTGTAAACACAAAGGCAATAACTTCTCAATATAATAGTAAGCTGAATACTGCAGTGTATTATTCACTACAATTCGCATTTTGTTGGAAATAGTGCTTCTGTCAGAATCTAGCTCGTATAACATGTATTAATGCACGTAAATTATGAGATTTCCGTCTGAAAATTCATCAATAATTTGCTACAAGAACTAGGTATGACATAGTAGCATTTGTTTGGTAGAAAACAAAAGTCTACATAGTCCATTTCTCATTTTAAAATGACGAGGACTTGATAGTTTTCTTCCCCCAGTAGAAGTATAGACATGGCAGTGCCTGTCACCGCATAGACACATCCCAATTTTCCATGATTTTAGCTAGTAAGTGGTAATTCCCCTAAAACCTTAGTGATCAAACGAAATCACAGGCCTTTATGATTATTTGAACATTTTTAGTATAATTTTCTTCTTAGGAAATGAACGTTTGTCTTTCTTTATGTATTCATGTGACTTTCCGGTTGAAAACTGGAATGGTACAATACCATTATTAATCATTGAAAAACCCACACAACTCTGAAATTTTAAATATATACCATGGAGACCAATGGATTTCTTTCAATTAAAAATCGTGATAAATGTCTTAGTCAGCTCGTTGCGCTTAATTTGTATACCTGTGTTACAGTCATTATAAATACTCTTTCAGTGCGGAGAGCGTCTAAAGAAGGTCCTCGCGCTGAAAGGGTTAAAGCTTTCAATATGTTTAACAGGTCATGACGCCCTCTATACTACGGGGCCCGTCCACTTTAGAGTGTATTTAACCAAAAAGGTCAAATTAACCACACAAATAGACTTCACCACGTTGAAATGTCTATTTACTCAACTTGAATCACTACACTTTTCAAGTTAGACTTCCCAAAATGTACACAAAATCTAAAGACGAATCGAAATATGTGTGCATGTATGAAATAGACGTTGTCTTTGTTCAGTTGTCATTCTCACCACAAAATACTCTTTTTATTAATTTAATCCCAGCTTCAAATAATTATATGATGAATATTTACACACACTAATATATACTAGAAACCACGAGTGTGTCCCTTGTTACATTAACTGTCTTAGTTGGTATTTAATTATATTCCTTCGTGAATATTTGAACGCCTGTATGTATCCCCTAAAGTGAAAGAGTTAATAACATTGTACAATAATGACATCAGCAGATAATCAAAAGCCATTGTCTGTGTAGTGAAAGCAGAAAATGAATTTCTTTATCTGCATAGTAAAAACTGAAACTACTTTAGCTCCGAGGCGACGTTATGTAACGTGAACAAAGAATACCCTTATAATTATGTACACGGTAAGCACATCTTCCACAACAAGTTATCTTACCCACGAGCACGCAATGCACTCGCGTGAGACTGGCCAAGGAAAGATGGGTAAACACTAAATATCCAGACCGGGTATGCATAATAAAACCGAAACTATTTATCGTCAGAGTAAAAACTGAAATTACTTATCTGTAAAGTAAAAGCTCAAATTAAATTCCGTTCCTGCATAGTGAAAATTCATTATAATTATAGTTAAAACAAAATTGTATGATAAAAACTAAAATTCCTGATATCTATAGTAAAAATGACTGAGAGCGACATAATCAGACCAAAATCATCATTTTATATTGGCTCCTTGATATGTCATAGACTATAGAATTGGGTGGGTTTTTTTTTATTTGGTGTTGCGCGTTTGCCAGGTAAACGAGGAATTAGGACGATATTGAATTTTGGACATGTATGTCCAAAATAAGAAATGCGAGAATAACTGATAAATGGGGCCTTCGGTACATTTGCTACGTTGCCACAGCAACCTGAAATTTAAAAGACTTCCAAAGTTCTAGTGTATGGACAAGTTCACATATTATGGACATAATAAGAAGCGATAATGCATTTTTTTGCTTTTGGTTGATTTTTGGCCTTATTGCGTCGCTTTGACTTAACTGTATAGTAAAAAAAATCTTTTTTTATGGGGAAAAATAAATTACCTTATCTGCATTGTAAAAATTAAAATCTCTTATCTTTACAGTAAAAACTAAAATTCCCTATCTGTAGGCCTACAGCGAACAATAACATTCCTAAATATACCGTCACCTTGGTATTAAAGTGTCGTATCTGCCACATTACAAAGTGGTAGGTACGACCCCTTGATACCCAGGTGGATATTTGTTCCAATCACTGGGTTGAGATAATCAGTGGATATGTCTTACATTCTACCATCTGGTGATATAAAGACTACCACATTATTTGATTGCGAGTCTAATTGTCCACAAAGCAAACACTCACTGCTGGTTTAATGTTACAGCGACGCTGGATCAACGTTAAACAACATTGACTCAACATAACGTCGCCTGGGAGCTAAAGGATCCTATCTGCCACTCTGACGAGTGTCAGATAGGATCCTTTAGCTCCGAGGCGACGATATTGTGTCTGCTGGGTTGTCGAAATGGCACATGACGGCATACCGACGTTTAATCAACGTCAAATATCAGGGGTTATGTATCCAAATTGAAATACTCTACCATATTTCAGATTGATTGAATTTATACAAGATGTTCCACCCAAAATATTTGAGTCTCATAACCTAAGCATGAAGGCTGCCAGTGATTGCTGATACGTTGTCGACATGTAATAGGTATGATAAACGAAATGTAGATAGGCAATGATTTTAAACCATACTATTTTAGTCAGTTGTGGGTGGGGCCCTAGGTTAGTGGTTAGCACTGCTGCCTTTCACGCTAGAGTTCGAGGTTCGCTTCCCGGTCTTTTCTTTTCCATCCACTCGTAATACTCAGTATTGTGGGGAGCATCCGTGACCGAGAGGTAGCGTACTCGGCCTCAGACCTCCAGGGTTTAAATTTCAAATCCTGTATCTGGAGGGCAGTGTCATCTCACCATTCTCAGGAGGTTCTCCTGGCCCAATTTAGCCTGTATGTGCACAAAAGTGGCCTAAAGCCCGATTCATTTCATTTTATTTTAGTCAGTTGTTTTAGGTATTGCTTGAAATTAATCTTTTGTTTTTAAAACACGAAAAGGCCTAAAAGCATAAGCATAACAAATGGCATCACTTTAGAAAATTCAGATCATCCATCCCTTTGAGACATTTTCATCAAACACCTTCCAGATACGAGATATTTACGGCTCGTTTCCTCATCTATGGCTTCCTTGTTTTCTGTAATTTATTTTTCCAAAAGCATGTATTCAGTTAGTATCCAGCATTAAAAATATTGTGAATAAGGTGAACACCAGGGCTTAAATTAACAAATATCAATGGCAAAAGATGCAATCCCGCATATTTATATATATTTTTTTTTAAGTAAAGACATGTTTGTCAAGTGGCCTATAGGCTATGACTATTATTCCATTTCTATTATATCTGAAGCGGAATATTATTTCACTTTTTATTACATTGTAATTCTTTTTGTCTTGATGTGGGCGTGGGCCCGTAGGTTGGCTGTATATTATGTGTGGATAATAAAACATTCATCTGTACATCTACCTATTTTACAGTAGTCCAGCTTTCCGCAATGTATTCTTAGTAGCCATTCGACTGATATATCAAATATTTGTACGTGTAATATTTATAATTACAACGTTAAACAATTATTCCGGATAAAGACACAAACTATAAATATTGTTGACACTTATATGTTACAAATTACATGAAATGTATTCGAAATTATATTTTATATCACTGTGGCGATCCATGCTGCTTCAAATGTATTAGCCTTTTTTACATTTCGGCACAGTCATATACAATTTTTAAGATGTAATATTCAATACAAAATCACCCTTTTAACCGCCACATTATTATATTCGAATTTTCACCCACCTGAAGTTGTGTCTCGCTGACGCGATCCACAACTTCCAAGTGAGTGAAAATTATTCAGATTTGACAAAATGGAGGTCAATTCTTTTCAAATCTTGCTGTTTGATGTCACTTTTCATATTTAGCTTATTTAAAATGTGGTACTTAATGTGCTAATAAAAATGAAAACCCGAATATATGCGGCGACGGCGGTTAAAGGGTTAAGCTTTAAAACAAATAATTTCCGAAGGTATGCTTGTAAAACTATAGTAACATGTAGTGCTCTATTCCCCATGCATCTAACGCAAGTAATTTAACCCTTTGCACGCAAAGCATCTAATTTAAATTTTCACCCACGTCGTGTCTCCCTGCCGCGCCTCACAACATCAAATGGGTAATTTAATGACCCATATTTATTTAATTAGAGACCAAAATTTGCAAATCTTAAGCAAACGTTTAATTCCCAATAACTGTGATTTGATCGTCTAATAAAACGGAATTAAAACGATTATTGTCGCGATTAGCGGCGAAAGGGTTAAATCATGTACATGGTAAAGGCAGGTTATCCCATGTTAACCCTTTGCCTGCTGATCACGACAAGAGTCGTTTTTAATCAGTTTAATTAACCGTTTAAACCAATGTTATTGGGAATGAAATGACTGTCTAAACAGCAAGATTTGTAAATGTTTGGTCTGAAATTTAACAAAAATGAGTAATTTTCAACCACTTGAGGTTGTGGATCGCGGTAGCGAGACACAACCGCAAGTGGTTGAAAATTTAAATAAAAGAACGTAGAAGGATAAGGGCTAAAACAACTGCAGTGGTTTTGTATACATCTGTTTATTTACTGTACAAAAACGGCGAGCTGACAACAAGATAATAATAATTATAACAGTAATAATCAGTATATTCCAGAATAAGATATAATATACAAAAATAGAGGCAATATTCACAAAAGTAGTAGTTGTACTGCAAAGTGTGATCGGTAAGCCTGCAAAGCCAAAAGGCAGTATCTGCTTACTACTTGATACTGTCTTTTGACTTTGCACGGCAGAGCTGTAAGCCTTCAAAATCTGCAAGATTAACACCTCGGCTCGATGCCGCAGTCCAACAATTAGCGTGTGAAAAATAAGCGTTATTTTGGTGTGCTTATCAAAATAGGACGTTCATCTTATAGCCATATACACTTCATAATAAGTAAAAACAAGATATCTACATACTAACAAATAACGAATGTAGCGGATAATATTAAAAAAAAAATCCTACACACTCCGAATCAGGTTTTTAGTGTTGAAATGTGTCTTACCCCTTTCAGCGCGGGGACCGTCTTTAGACGTCAGATTCTGACGTCTAAAGACGGTCCCCGTACTGAGAGAATTTAAATATTAGTGGCCGTAGACACATAACAGATATTAAAATTAAGAAGAAAGAGGTATGTAAGACATTTATGATGATTTCAGATTAAAAATAATCCTTTGGGTAGATCTTGGCTTATATAACAAATATGTCAGCTCTTTATGGGTGTTCTGAAAACAATGTTTTACATTTAGCAGTCATCAGTTCACTACTATTTATTTATTCGTTCTAGGCTCAGCGAAATTACTGACAATACATCGGTTGCAAAATAATCCTAGAATGCTTCGATAAATTGTATACAAAATGGGTGTTGTATTTTCGATTGCAACGAAAATAGAGTTGATTGAACACATCATGGATTAGGGGAAGTTGTAGGATAACAAAATCTATCGTCACCTTGGTATCAAAGGGTGGTATCTGCCACATTACAAAGTGGTGGATACGACCCTTTAATACCAAGGACTCAATTTGGCTCTGTTTAGAACCTCCTATTCTATTGTGTCACCCATAATTGAAAAACGTTTCACAATAAATGGTGCACGAATCGTACAAGCCTACTACGGTTTCCCAATAATTACACATAAGTAATTTGGGATTTCTATTACTGTAGTATCTGGTGTTAATCATTACAGCGCGGGGATCGACTTTAGACGTCAGATTCGTCTAAAGTCGATCCTCGCACTGTAAGAGTAAAAATATTCATAATGGTCTTACACCCATGACATAGGTATTCAAATGAATCGGAAAGAGCTAGCTAAGACATTTATGATGATTTCATATTGAAAAAAAACCTTTGCTCCCCATAGTTCATAAAAACGTTATGGCGAGTTAAACGGTCGTATCTGTCACTTTGCAAAGTGGTAGATACGATACTTTATTACCAGAAAGTAGACATGATTACAATAATCACCAGCTGGTATACATTTATGTGCAATAACCACGACTCATTTGCCTCTGCTCGTTAGAAGCTTCAATTGAAGATGTTCAGGTGAATGATATACCAATGTTGGTTTAATGTTGGTCCAGCATTGTAGACTGTGGCCAACATCAAACCAGCATTGATCAATGGTAATTTCTATGTTAACCATTAGGGTAACGATGTCGTATTGCTTTCCTAAGTTTCAATGGCCCTATAAAGCCAACTTTAGAAATTAAAGATGTCTCAAATCTACAATATCATATTCATTTCGACTTAAATGTAGCAAACTATTCTATTTTTTTACCCACTTGAAGTTATGGTTCGCGGCAGCGAGACAAAACTTCCAAGTGAGTAAAAATTAAATCTATTATCTCAGAGCTGTTAGGGTTAAATTCTGAAGATTGGTGTACGCTGCTTTTCCCATAATAAACAATAAACAACATAATTCACCATTTTGGAATTGAATACCACTCTCCCAACTCCGGTATAGGACAAGAACACACATTTTACAAGCTAATATGGATTCACATTAATTGGAACAAAATCCCTAACAAGGATAATTGTAATAGGTCTATTAACCCCGGTGCTGCTGAACTGTTTGCTTCTATTTTTCGTCATTTGAAGCTGGAATTGCTAACGCAATTTCCAGCTTCAAATGACGAAAAATAACTATATTTATGAAAAAATAGACATCTCCAATATTGAATTATTGGAGTCACCGAAAAACTATTTTGTCAAATATAGTGATATTTCTACTGATCCAAAAAACACTTGAAACCATGCGGTTCCAGCAGCACAACAATACAACATAACAGTTTTCTGCTTGGATATTAATATGATAAAGTGATTATCGAATGAGATAGATTGTCCTGAATGAAAACATATACACACAAACAAATATATATATATAAAGTGAATTATACATATACTTCACACATTCTAGGAAATTAGAGACAGTGATCTCTGAGACATTATCTTGAAATGAAGAGACATATTTGAAAAATCCGGTACACCTTTTCGTGTTAAATGTAACCTATTTACAGTAAACCTGACCGTGGGGATAATCACTGGGATACAATGTCATGGTTCCTTGAGAACAAATAATAATGTGGTTACAACAACTTGTTGTTTTACAATGATTCTGGTAATACTATCCGTTTATTTAATTATATTACATGTATTTATAACGCATAATTTATATCAGTTCATACACATCAGAAATCCATCTACATAGAACCTGGATTATACGTCATGATGATTTGGTTTCACAGAGTGTTAGTAATTTTCCCAAGCACAATGAATAAAATCAGGCAGATCGAAGAATTTTCCCAGCAAACACGGGATATTGGCCTACTGTAGGTTGAATGTTGACCCAACATTCAACCTACATTAGGCCAGCGTCCCGTATATACTGATATCAGATTCCACTAATTTCTATTAAGATTGAGCTCACAGCTAAATGGAGTTACAAATTGAAAGCATGTCGAGAGTATTAAATTGTATAATGTGGGTCACCATGTAGTTGATAGATAGTTGCAGTCGGTTGTTAACCCTTTCAATCCTGAATTTACCATAGTCATCATCATCCACTACAAGCCGTGAATTGCTGCCGCAATTCTCGACTTGTAGTGGATGAAGATGACTTGATGTGGTTTAAAATTTAAAGAGAATTACCATGTATTGATAAACAAGTTTCATCGAAATTTCCGTTCTAAAACCCTCAGTTTTAGGAAAATTAAGTATGTTTTCAGGCATGTAAAATGATGCTTTAATGCATCGTGGGGCCCAAAGGGTTAACATAACCGGTTAAAACACACTTGGATGTATACATGTATGGTGTTTAACACTGCAAGACAAATGCTGATATTACGAATATCTTTCCATCGCGTGTCAGGAATTGATCCCTACACCCACAACTCAGCGAGACTGATATGGCTGATCTTATAAACTAACTTTGGCGAGGTTCATGTAGGCGCACAGTTCATTTTTATCACATTACTGAAGCCAACTGTCATTTCAGGGTGCAGTGCACTTGAAAATGTATCCATACATAATTATTGATATACAATAGTATTATATAATTTATGACTTTCAGGAATTAGCATTTTGTGTGACAGGGCTGCAGTGCTAAGACATAATTATACTTTATTATCTCAAAAATATTAAAAAAATTTTTTTACATGATGTACCAAGATGAGTCACGTTTAATAAAAAGGGCGGACATGAAGCATACATACATCCCTTTTTATGCTATTGAAAAAGTTTATGAGCTCATGTACAGTCCGTGGCAATACTTCACTAGTATCAGCATTTTGATTCTAGACCTATGGAATTGTGAAAATAAAAGTCATCAAATAATCATCGATATCCATGATTCATTGAAAAAATATTTGAAAACCTACCATAAATGGTCGTCACTAGCCAGACGCTGACCCAACATTAAACATGTTGATGTAACTCAATGCCAGACGATGGGACAGACGACATGTAATAAGCATGCACGGCGGGGATATCACCTGCTTTATAGTTATCATTATTACTGGCCTAAATGTTTATTTCAACCCTTAAACCGCTGAGTACAATTTTGGTCGTTTACAATATGTTATATTAGTAGGTTAAATGAATGTGGAATGAAATGAGTGTATTAACATCAAAATTTGCGAATGGTTTTGTTGTTTATTAAACCCGAATATGTTTTTTTTGCGTGTAGATTATTACATTATCAGTGATTATGTTGATATACTAACTTTTTCACCGCTAATTACGAGAATAGTCGTTTTCAGTCCGTTTTATTAACCGCTATTAGCCACTGTTTGTGGAAAGAAATGTGTGTATGAAAATCGATACCTTTAAATATTTGGTCTCAAATTAAACAAATACGAGTCATTTTCAGCCACTTGAAGTTGTGGATCGCGGTAGCGAGACACAACTTCAAGTTGCTGAAAATACAAATTGTATAAAGTAGCTCCTTAAGAGTTGAAATAAAACATACGAATAGACCTAGGGCTGCACGTCAAACAACGAGATAAAATCGTGCTAGCGCAGTGACTACACCCATCGCTTTAACATTTATTTATGTGGGGCATTTTACATCATTTTTATAACATAATTTTGAACATGCGACACACTAAAATAAAGCGTCTGCAACCCAAATAATTTGGTAGACACGATGGACGACTTGGTTTATAGAACTACGGTGCTCTAAACTATCAAACCTCTGCCAATCACGAAATATCACATATGACAACAGCTAATCTATTTTCTAAGTGAAAAACACATTCGTCGAGAAGATGATCTAGAAGCAAAAAGTAGCAGGTAGGATAAGCCTAACAAGTATGGATGAAGTGCTACAATGGATCAGTATTGGGAGAGAGAGAAGCCCGTAGGAAGGACAATGTCCTACTCTTCACGGAACATTTAGGTGCACACTACCACAGTGTTTCAGACTGGAACTAACTGTTCTGTTCTGCATAGCAAAAAAGCAGTAACTGCTTACTCTACAGGTGAGTAGTTACTGCCTTTTGGCTTTGCACGGCAGTACCAGTGATTGTATCACGCTTTCAATATAGTATCTCAGAAAACAGGAGAAGTTAAAACCGGTTTCATAAACTGACTAAAGTCCGGGTCTTAAGGCGACATTTGGCTCCAATATCAAGTCTAAACCAATCAGCGAGCTTGAGAATGACGTCAGTTTTGCCTTAAATGCTGGTGTAAACGGAACCTAATATTATGTTAATGTTTTAACTCCTAGAGCACTGATTTCGACTACACTGCCGTACAAAGCCGAAAGGCAGTATCTGCTTACTAAGCCAAAAGGCAGTATCTGCTTACTTTACAAGTAAGCA
Organism: Flabesymbios commensalis; assembly: GCA_964017125.1. NCBI lineage: Eukaryota > Metazoa > Annelida > Polychaeta > Terebellida > Flabelligeridae > Flabesymbios > Flabesymbios commensalis. The sequence continues at coordinate 63,933,680 of OZ024911.1, forward strand.
GATACTGCCTTTTGGCTTAGCAGGGCAGTACAGTAGACATTCTGTGTTTTTAGTAGCACCTGTATAACCCCTGATAACCGGTTGTTAAAAGTAAAATATGTCTTCAATCTTGAAACACTGATATATGTTGGGACTTCAATTTCACAAATCACATAAATTTTCGGTCACTTGAAGTTGTGTATCGCGGTAGCGAGACACAACTTCAAGTGACAGAAAATTCAAATTAAATAGCTCAGTGCTCTAGGGGTTACCATCAAAACAACGCCTGTGTCAGCGCACCAACGATAACAAGCAAGAAGGCACACCTTCTGTTATTGAAACAGATAAATCATTCATGGTCATGATTGTCGGCTCACACCTGTTATTATTTTTAAATAGCTCGTACCTATTGTCATTCCACGGAGCTGGATGCCATGGTAAGCAAAAAGGCAGTATCTGCTTACTTGAAAGACAGCATCTGCAGATATTGTCATATGGCTTTGTAGTAATATCTGTAATTTACTTTTTTCGTTTGAAAGGGGTATTTTTACAGTTATTGTAAACTAGATGCCACAATTATTATATTCATTTACAAAAAATAGTTACAGTAGACATGATAGAAAAAGGGTACTTTCCTCCAGTATTTAGCAGTATTATAATACTAGTTATTTATATTCACATGATAACAAACATGTTTAGCGACACATCATCACCAGAATGCTTCTCTGGTGAAGTTTAAGATCATTAACAGTATGCCTATATCCGAAGTAATTTTTGTAAACATTTCATAAATATAATCGAAGTAGCAGGGGTGAGTATGACCTATAATTGTTCACTGTCTGAATACGTTTGTGTACGTAGTATATAGTGTACAATATTCTTGACTAAATTGCACATGTTAGGAATGAATTCTTGCACTCACAACACGCCGAGACAGATATAACTGATCTGAAAAATTGATTTGGTGAGGTTGATATATCACTTCTATATTATATTTTCCTATATTATATATTTTATCATCGTTAACAACAATATGTTGTCTTCTGACAAAAATACAACACTACCTTTGATATCGTACACATTATTAAATTGTCCATGATTTAGACGACAGTAGCCTGCTGGATCAGTGCAAGAATTGACAAATCGACAGATTATTTCAAATCACTGAAAAAATGGGTACAAAACACAACTGAATAGGTCTAGTACTTAATAAAATGTATTAAGAATGACATCAGTGCTCAAACATCAAGATTTACAAATGTTTGGTCTCAAAGCAAACAAACATGAGTAATTTTCACCCACTTGAAGTTGTGGGTCGCGGTAGCGAGACGCAACTTCAAGTGGATGAAAATTTAATTAGGTAACTCAGCGCTTTAAGAAATATAAATTGGCCGTGGTTCAGACGAAAATAGCTCACTGGATCAATGCAGGAACCGACAAATTGACAGATTATATTTCAAATCACTGACAAGAGCTAGGGACACAAAACACAACTGAATTAATATAATAAGATGGTTGAAGAAGGTGAACACGATAATAATGTAACCTTTGTAAAATAGTTATAATTTACAGCGAATACAAAAGCTATTTTATCCACGATGCGGCCACGAAATAAGAGGCGGTATATTTACAGCAGCGAAAATTGTAAGATCATAAAATGGTCAATAATTGTCTTAACAAATACTAAGATGTGAATCCGGGTGTGATCAACGTGGAAAGATAATGAAAAGCGGTCCTCTATAAGTCGTGGAAACAAATCGCCCCCTTGGACTTGAAAGGGTGTATCTGCCACTTGGTGAAATGGTAGATGCACCCTTTCATATCAGGGACGAAGTACAAATACTCTGCATACACTGGTTGATACGCGGGCTTGTGTATGTTAATATTGTAAATATATAATTACCTATTCGGCCTGCAGAAACTTTCGTCCAAAGCTGGTTTAATGTTGGGCCAGCGTCTGTGACGCTGGCCCAACATTGAACCGGCATTGGGTGAACGTCTGCTGCGTGGCGGGGTGTGATGTGTATACCGTTCCTTGATACAATCTGCGAGCCTTGTCAGTGGACTCAATCAATGCGACAGTCCATATTACCGGGGTCAGTTTTCTGAAATCACCTGCCCTATCCACAGGTCTCTGATTGGCCATGATCGCTGCCTACACCAATTAAATCAGAAGCCTGCCATCTCAGTCAGTCAATTCGCTATAATCTTACACTGACTGTTACCTATGTCAACACTTCTTGAACTCAGAACGGGGCTCAAATATTTGCAAATTCCAATAACTTGATGTTTATTTAAAGAATCGAGTTCGATCCTCAGTCCTCACTTTACATACAGGGTGGACCATCGCTCTTGCTCTTTGCTTCTGAAAAAGCGGTTGTCAATTTCGACCAAAATGGATCATTCCTTATCGTTGCTCCCAACTGAAAGTCAGTTGTCTATCGATACTTCTTCCATTTAGTCTTTCATTTGGCATATTACGTTTATCAAGCACACCCAGTGTTATTTTAATGTTGGGCCAGCGTCTGCAACGCTGGCCCAACATCAAAACCACATTGGGCGATCCAGCGGCAAGCACTGCAGTTACCCTACCTGATCAGCCACAAGTCACATCTATATGACGTCATCAAAATTAGTAGACCCTACTCTTACTAGATTTTCTAATCTAAAAAAAATGACTACACGCTCGTGGAATGTCGGCGTTACCATTGCAGATTAACCCTTTCAGTGCTAGCAGCGACTACTTGATAAGCACTTTATACAAATTGTATGCGATTTAAAAGTTGAAATGGTTCTTCAATCGTCAAGATTTACAACTATTTAAAAAATCTAAGAAATGTAATCCACTTGGAAATTGTATATCGCTCTAGCGAGACACGAGATTCAAGTTGGTGACAATTTCAAATCGCTAATCTAGCAATTAAAGGGTTAACCCATAGCAATTCACGCATCATTTGGTAGCGATGCGGGACTTGATGTGGATGAGAATTACTGAAAGTGAAGGTTTATGTTTAGTGTCCTTGCGCACACTTCGTCTCCTTGGATATGAAAGGGTGTATCTGCCAAGTGGCAGATACACCCTTTCATATCCGAGGGGACGACTCGTCCCTGTTTATTCCATGGTTATCCGTTGGACAACTGCTGCTTTAGCCTCATTTTTTAGTCATGTTGGGATTTGTAAAACTGAAGCCTCGGAATATGTCCTGATTCATGGCTCGCAGCGTGTCTTGGTCTGTCAGGGTCAGGTGGGCCTTCTCCATTGTGAAATCTGTGTCGAAATTACTGACATCACTCGCAGATTTCTGAAAAAATAGAGCATAAATTGTATATGAAATATTAACATTAAAATTATCGTCTTCTTAAAGATAAAGTGGCGGTTGTGCCACTAAAATGAAAGACATAAATCACAGCAGACATAAAAAGTTGAATTAATGTTGCCTTAACGTTGGTCCAACGTCGTGGATGGCGGATCAACGTTAAAGCAACTTTGATTCAATGTCTTGTGCCTGCTGGGATGACACAGAAACGTATAACGTGTTTGTTCTACTTTAACCCTGAAAGTAATAAATTGGTTGTATGTATTTTCATCTGAAGCTGGAATTGCTAACGCAATTTCCAGCTTCAGATGACGAAAATTATTACCCACAAGCTATTTTATGAATTTCAGTGTTATTTTATTTGGAATGAAACTTGCTTAAAACCCTATCTATATATATACGGTCCCAGCAGTACAAGGGTTATATATCAGTGAGATTAACCCTTTAACCGCCGGTGCCGAATATATTTGGGTTTTCATTTTTTATTAGCACATTAAGTACCATCATGTTAAAGATAAAATGTGACATCAATCAGCAACATTTGAAAACAGTTGACCTCCATTTTGTCAAATCTGAATAATTTTCACTCACTTGAAGTTGTGGATCGCGTCAGCGAGACACAACTTCAAGTGGGTGAAAATTCAGATTGAATAATATGGCGGTTAAAGGATTAAAGGACTATCATTGCTGAATGACCGGACAAACAAGAGGCGGTTGCCCGATGTTGTTTAAATGGTGGGTCAGCGTCGTAGACAGTGGACCGCCATTGAAAAACCATCGGGCCAACGTGCACCGTTTGCTGGGTTGGACCATAATCATACGAGATATTTTATCCTAGAAATCACCCAGAGCGGCCGGCTACTACATTAATAATAATTATATTCACCACCAAAAAACAAGCAGTTAGTTTGAAGGTAACGCTCGTGAGGATTCTATTTTATGTCGGCTGACAATACAGATTAACCCTTGAAGCGCTGAATTTAAAAAAATATTTTTTCACCCATGCGAAGTTGTGTCTCGCAACCGCGACCCACAACTTTAAGTGGGTGAAAATTACTCATAAGTGTCTGGTTTGAGACCAAACATTTGCAAATAATGATGTTTAAACGCTCATTTCGCTCCCAATAACAGTGATTTCACCGGATAACAAGAGCACACTCGATAATAGCCCGCCGCCGAATTATGATAAAGAAAGTAAAGACGAATGTCATCACGTCAATAACAACCCGAGATATAAATGGTATGTTAAACCAGCCGCTTTTCAAGTTATAGCGCCCACAAGGTCAAATTATGGACGTAAAATAAATGTGAAAAATCGCAATAAATCGGCCATTTTGAATTTTTTTTCAGCCATTATTGAACTTGTCCAAGAACTACTTATTAGCAACATGCATAACAAATTTGAAGAGGATATGTGAAAAACTTTTCAAGTTATCGCGCCCACAAGGTCAAATTATTGACGTAAAATGAGAAAAATCACAATAAATCGGCCATTTTTTTTTTTTTTTCAGCCATTATTGAACTTGTCCAAGAACTACTTATAAGTAACATACATAACAAATTTGAAGAGAATATGTGAAAAACTTTTCAAGTTATCGCGCCCACAGGGTCAAATTATTGACGTGAAATGAGAAAAATCGCAATAAATCGGCCATTTTTTTTTTTTTTCCGGCCATTATTAAACTTGTCCAAGAACTACTTATTAGTAACATGCATAACCAATTTGAAGAGGATATGTGAAAAACTTCTCAACTTATCGCGCCCACAAGGTCAAATTATTGACGTAAAATGTGAAAAATCGCAATAAATCGGCCATTTTTTTTTTTTTTTCGGCCATTATTGAACTTGTCCGAGAACTGGTCATTAGTAACATGCATAACAAATTTGAAAAGGATATGTGAAAAACTTTTCAAGTTATCGCGCCCACAAGGTCAAATTATTGACGTAAAATGTGAAAAATCGCAATAAATCGGCCATTTTTTTTTTTTTTTCGGCCATTATTGAACTTGTCCGAGAACTGGTCATTAGTAACATGCATAACAAATTTGAAAAGGATACGTGAAAAACTTTTCAAGTTATCGCTCCCACAAGGTCAAATTATTGACGTAAAAGGTGAAAAATCGCAATAAGTCGGCCATTTTGAATTTTTTTTCAGCCATTATTGAACTTGTCCGAGAAGTGGTCATTAGTAACATGCAAAACAAATTTGGGAAGGAAACATGAAAAGCTTTTCAAGTTATCGCGCCCACAAGTAAATGTTAACGCCGACGCCGACGCCGACGCTGACGCCGACGCCGACGCCGACGCCGACGCCGACGACGCCGAACTTCAATTGCAATAGCCCACCTTTTTTAATTAAAATTAAAAGGCGGGCTAATAAAACGGATTAAAAACAAGTATCGTCGCGCTTAGCGCTGCTACGTTGGCCCGACATTAAACCGGCATTAACTCTATAAACGCCTAATTATTTAATTGTAATTTTCACTCACTTGAAGTTGTGTCTCGCTCACGCGATCCACAACTTCAAGTGAGTGAAAATTATTCAGATTTGACAAAATGTAGATCAACGATTTTGTAACTCTTGTTGATTGATGTCACGTTTTATCTTTAACGTGTTTAAACATGTTAAAAGCTGGCATTAAATGTGATAATCAAAATGAAAAATATATATATATACTCGGGACCGGCGCTTAAATGATTAAGATGAATGGATAAGGTATGTTAACCAAAATTTACTTACTATCTTAGGTTTAAATGGGGGGTTGAGCTGACATTTTTCTAGTTTCTCCCAGTTGATATCTTTGAAGAAGGAATGGCTGTTGATGGAGCCGTGGGTGCACCCTGGCATGCCAAGCCTTAGCTCGGGATTTCTCTCAAACAACTGAAAATATAGGGACAGTATTAGCAACAAATTCAGAAATGCAATATTATAGATAATCCGGGAGATAATCGAACAAAGAACAAGGTACTTCAGAGGTTCTGAGACGAAGTTAATGGGTTTATCGAGGGCGACATTTGTATCTATATTCTACATGTTAAATCGACTAACTCTTAAACTATACAATGATATTTGCTGGGCAGTCGCCACACCATTAGAAAATAGTGCTTGTAAAATTTCAAACCAATTGCTTGAGAATTGAATGAGAAATCAGCAAAAATCATTTACCACGTTTAATTTGAAACCGGCTGTAGTCGTATTCTCCCTCGTGTCATGGGACTGTATCGTCCCTTGGACCTACGGTCCCCGGACGATACAGACACATCACCCGAGGGAGAATACAACTAGGTCAGGCTGATATGCGGGGCGATACAACTTAAGCCATTATATAATGTATAAATGTCACACATTGAGAAAAAGCTTAGATCACAAACCAGACTGATGCAGTTAGAGGCGTGACTGTCGAGCCAGCGGGGGAAATGTGGGTCATCGTGACAGATAGAATAGAACAAGTCATCCTCGTCATCGCCATGGAACGGTGACTGGCCAATCAGCATCTCGTACAGTAACACACCAAACGACCACCAATCAACAGACGCGTTATAACGGTTCCCTTGCAAAATCTGTCAATCGAGAGCATTTCAATCTTAAGTAGGGTTTTCTGTTCTGTGAAATCAGAGTCAGTTCCTTGCATAATTCTACATTTCTACATAACTTTAACCCTTAGAGCACCGAGCTGAGAAATTTCAATTTTCAGCCACTGTTAAACTTCAAGTGACTGAAAATTTGTGGTTTTTGTGAAATTTAAGTCCCAACATCTATGAGTGTTTCAAGATTGGAAGCATATTTTACGTTTAACAACTGGTTATGCAGGTGCTAATAAAAACACAGAATGTCTAATGTAGTCGACATCAGTGTTCTAAGGGGTAATTGGTTATTGTTAATATACCCACGAGTACATAAAACAGAACACTTTTTTACACCATCAAATAGTGTTGGTTAAACGAGACTTGAATCTCACAACCCCCATTTATTAGTTTATGTTTAACAATCATAATCGCGTAGTATAAGGTTTGTAGTAGTATTTGTATCTGATCTGTTTGTACCTCGGGAGCTATGTAGTCAGGTGTGCCGCAGAATGTGGACGCTTTGTTAGTCCCTACAACCTTCTCCTTACACATGCCAAAGTCTGCTATCTTGATGTGTCCAGCGCTGTCCAGCATCACATTGTCCAGCTTTAAATCTCTGTAACAAACATCACTCAATATTTAGGGAACTGTCTCATATTTACACACACTTGTGGGACGTCAAAGGTCAGCAGTAGGGATGAACTTTTTCATTGTGCGGACGACATTAGACGTCAGATTCTGACTTCTAAGTCTATCCCCGCATGGAAAGAGTTAAATATCTGTAATGGCCACAAATCCATAACATGTGTATTCAAACGAAGTGGAAAGAGCTAACTGAGACAGCGTAATAGTACATTTTCATGCTAAAGTCTATATATGCATGATAATGTAAATATATGTTTTTACATTTGTACCATAATGTAGCTGAATAAAATGATAATTTGAGACAATTACTATTTTGACTTTCTTTCTAGTTAAACAATGTTTAACCATAAGAGTAACCATAAGAGAGTTATTTCCTAAATCTGAGTTGTTTTAATCATAGCATAGATACAATACCTATAGATGATTCCCCGCCCATGTAGGAACTGTAGACCTAGCAAAATCTCTGCTCCGTAGAATCTTGCCCTCTCTAAGTCAAACTTTGTTGATTGTTGTATGTGAAACATGAGATCTCCACCATTCAGATACTCCATCACGAAAAACAGATGGCTCTGAAAATAAATATACACATAAACCCCATCACGAAAAACGAATGACTGTGTGAATAAATATACACAGATACTTCATCACAACAAGAGGACTGAAGTCCTATATCATCCTCCGCCATAAATTAGGCTAGAGTTTTTGCGCCAACAAAAAGTATGAATTTCCGTATAATCTTGAAAAAAGCCCATGCACAACTCCATATCGTGGGGAATGTGATTGTAAAATTTGAATAATTTACGACATTAAGTTTTTGCGACCTCAAAAAAATTGAAAATCATTTGTGGCGGCCATTCTGAATTACAGCAAAACCTTAAAAAATCACCTGCACATCTAGATATTGTGGGGAATGTGATTTTAAAATTTAAATAATTTGTGACATTAAGTTTTAAAGTTTTTGCGCCCACAAAAAATATTGGAGTTGACTTCTGGTGACCATTTTGAATTTTGGTAGCATCTTTAAAAAATCAATTGCACATCCACATGTAGCTAGGAATGTGATGTTAAAATTAAAAAAAAATTGCCCCAACTTTTTTTTTTTAGTTTTTGCACCAACCAAAAAATTGACGTTGGTCCGTGGCGGCCATTTTGAATTTCAGTAAAACCTTGAAAATGTCACCTGCACATTTCCATATGGTGGGGAATGGGATAGTAAAATTTGAATAATTTCTGACTTTAGGTTTTAGAGTTGTTGCGCCCACAAATTTTTTTTGAGTTGACCTCTGGCGGCCATTTTGAATTTTGGTAGCCTCTTTAAAAAATCACTTGCACATACCCATCTCGCTAGGAATGTCATGTTGAAATTTCAAAAAAAATTAACCAGTAGTTTTTTGCGCCCACAAAAAAACCTGACGCCGGACAGAATCCTGGCGCGACTAAAATCCCCCTTCCCCTACGGACGGGGATAAAAACAGATGACTCTGTAAATGAATATACACACATAATCCATCACGAAAAAAAAAGATGACTCTGTAAATAGATATACACGGATACTCCATCACGATAAACAGATGACTTTGGAAATAAATATACACAGGTTCACCATAATGAAAAAGAGATGACTGTAAACATGGTAAAGAAATATACACAGAAAAACAGAAGATTTTGTAAATAAATACACACAGATAATCCATCACGAAAAATAGACATGACCTCGTTTCTAGTATCTTCATAGGAAAATACTCTGTATAAAATTGTTTTAAAAAATGCAAAATAATTTAGCATTTGTTCTAATTTCAAACATTAGAAATGCAAAATGTTAAGCTCAACATTTTCGTTATATAATAAGGAAAATGCTAAATGTAATATGTTCGACAATTTATTTTTTGTTTTGAAATGGCATCAGAGAACACCAGCAATATTGTTGAATGTTACATTCGCGTTCGCTATTTGTAGACAACTAATCGAATAAGATTATTATTTCGAAGCAATTAGCATTTGCTTTTATTTAATACGTTCTACTTGTAACTGACCGTGGACTGGAAAGTACTGTGTAGATGAGTGAGGAATGGGTGAAGACATCCCAGCTCTAGAACCCTCTTTTCTATCATTGTACATTCTACATCATCATCCTCCAGAACGACATCCTTCTTCAAAGCCTTGATGGCGTAATACTGGGGTGGTGAGGTACCCTTCAACTCAGCCAGCATCACCTGGTGACAAAATGTAAAAAAATAACAGCTTATTGCAGGCTAACTGTTTCTTCGTTTAATACAAGCATTTATATTTGTAATGGAATGTAAGGTTTTGAAATATGACAAAGTGTCGATCAAGCACCGTCCTTATACTAAAAATGCATTTGAAAAAAGAAGACTGTGCTCTATTTGTGAAATTGTTTGATTATTCAACCCTTACAGTGCGGGGATCGACTTTAGTCGTCAGAATCTGACGTCTGTAGACGTCAGATTCTGACGACTAAAGTCGATCACCGCACTGCAAGAGTAAAAATATGTATAATGGCCGTAAACCCATAACATAGGTATTCAAATGAATCAGAAAGAGCTAACGTAAGACATTTAGGATGATTTCAAATTGAAAAAACACATTTGGTTGCGATGTTTTTTAAAAATTAATTCAGCTCTTTACGGGTTAATTATAATCTATTTCCATGCAGCAACCTATCATGTTTACCTACAACGCATCTTGAATGATAAGCATCTTGAAAGATAACCCATATGTCAATTGTTATCGTTATTTGTTTCTCTCCAAAAAAACACTTTCCAAATCGGATCCTATCCAAAGCGGAATAAAACTTCGTCCCAAAACCATTACGATACATGTATGTACAGATTGCACTGTATATTGATGTCAAGTGAAAATGCGAATTATTCCGACGTACAAATTTACTCTTTCTATCACATACCCTGATTATATTGGCACTGAGTACTAAGCTCAACTTACCTTCCCAAAACTACCTTTTCCTAAGACTTTTGTGAAAGTAAAATCCCCAGAGGTGAACCGCTTTATTTGTTTGCCAGATGGTAGGTCATTCCAAGCCGTGTCATACGGGTTATCTTCTTTATCGGGGGATTTCAAAGGCTCCTAAAAACACATCAACATGTTAAATACAAAGACAAATACAACAATAACAACATCACAGATGACTGTTGCAAATGCATGGATCACGGTGGATTGATAAATTACACAAATAATTTATTCCTACATGAACAGTGCTATGCAAAGTCAAAAGGGAGTATCTGTAATGTTAACCATTAGAAAACTGATGTCGACTACAGTAGACATTTTGTGTTTTTGTTAGAACCTGTATAACCTGTTGTTAAAAATAAAAGATGCTTTCAATCTTGAAACACTGTTATATGTCGGGACTTAACTTTCACAAATAACACAAATTTGCAGTCACTTGAAGTTGTGGATCGCGGTAGCGAGACACAACTTCAAGTGGCTAAAAATTTAAATTTCTCAACTCAGTGCTCTAAGGGTTAGTATATAATGCATTTAGGCTTTGCACAGCAGAACAGATGCGAGACGATCGCGTTTTTGGTAGGTGCAGTTTACTATACAGCTTTTAAATTTGTAATATTAGTTTTTATCATGTTTAATCATATATTAAGCGTTGTGTGTAATCGAATTATATCTGAGTTCTGTAACTATGTTTATTGACAGAGTTTATACGGACATGCTCAATATAGTATTTTTTGGTTGGGAAACATATATTATATATTATAGTAAGTATATTAAAACTATCGTTTACACTTTAACTTAAATTGAAGTGTAATTATCGTGTGTATAAATGTTATCCTGAATGTCAAACGTAATAAGAGTGCTGGTGACCTGTATTTAAATAAGTAAACTTTCGGTGCTTAACCCTTTCAAGCCTCAGTTCACCATTGTCATCTTCATCCACTACAAGCCGCGATTTGCTGTCGCAATTCTCGGATTGTAGTGGATGAAGATGATTCGAGGTAGCTGAAAAATTAAAGGAAATTGCAATGTATTGGTAAGCATTCTTAAGCCCTTAGTTGTGGGAAAGTTAAGTCTGTTTTCAGGGAAGTAATATGATGCTTTAATGCATCGTGAGGGCTTAAAGGGGTAACCCCTTAAACGCCAAATTATTCAATTTGAATTTTCACCCACTTGAAGTTGTGTTTTGCTGACGCGATCCACAACTTCAAGTGAGTGAAAATTATTCAGATTTGACAAAATGGAGGTCAACTCTTTTCAAATCTTGCTGGTTGATGTCATATTTCATCTTTAACATATTTAAAATGTGGTACTTAATGTGCTAATAAAAAAACCCGAATATATGCGGCATCGGCGGTTAAAGGATTAGAGCAGTGTGAGCTGTTCTAGGCTCTAGCTATGTAAAGTTATCAGTAAATATAGCAGTGTCCTGCGTCATGCACACTGACAGTGACACTGTCACTGACCTTGACTTCGTCTGGTGATCTTTTGATTTGGCTTTCCTGTCCTTTCTTGTTCTTCAGCTCTTCAAGTGCCTCCGCTATCATACGCTGTTGTACACCGCACAGGTTGGGCATCAGGTTCTGACATCGTTTGTGACAGTTCACACTGCATTCTAAAGTTAAAACCAAGCAAAATTATACATAAACAACTTTATATTATTCTTGTTATCGTGTATAGACGCAAAACACGAGAAATCGACTTGTGTTGGTTTCATGTTGGACCAGCGTCGCAGACGATGGTGCAATATGAAACCAACATGGGTGCAGTGTCTCGTGCTTTCTGGGAGAGCTTCGAGAACATTAAATATCGAGAGTTATTATTGAATAACAGCTCACTTAGAAATTTGACCGCACAAACAATCAATACAAAAACATACCTGGTACTGATTTAATTACCTTATTCAACTCTGAAGAAAACTTATTTATATCTTACATGTATAACAAGCAGCCATCACTAAATATAACTATGTTCCTAAAATGTGCTTTGCAACAATAGCAAAAGTAGGCTATGCTTTCCAATTTTGGCATTGAAATTGTAGCATCACCATTATGATTTGCAAAGCAGGTGATGCTGGTACCACTAAAAGAAAAAACTGGGAAATGTTAATTGAGCGCTTGAAATATAAGTTGAAAAATAAAGCAATCATTTACAGCACATATTTTTTTATTGATCTCTCTGTAACGTCCATCCCACCAGGACAAATTTACCTTCAGAATATTTTGAGAAACTACAGCGGTCACTGCAATTTAAGTAAATTATTCTCTTCCTATCCACTCCTTCTTGAAAAAGTGAGCTCTTTGTAACGCCCCCCCCCCCCTCCATCCCACCAGGACAAATTTACCTTCAAAATATTTTGAGAAAATAGAGCAGTTACTGCAAGCTAAGTATAATTTTCTTGCTATCCACTCCTCAGCCAAATATATTACTCCAAGGCATATCAAAAATGAAGAGATTACTACAATCACTTTTAAAAACATTCCCCCAAATTCGACTCACTGGGAAAAAAGCAAAACTTTGAAAAGCCACTGCAATGATTTAATAATAAAAAGAGCATGCAACCTCACTCATTTTCAAATGTCTCAAAAGAGCTATTGATCCTCATCTTTGAACTTATCAGAACTGCATGAGGAAAATGTTTTATAAATCCAGGAAATACTGACGAGCGTATCCTGGCTACATGCCCGAACACACAGACGAAGCGCAAACACAATGTGAGAAGAAGAGAGGTTATTACATCGGCATCATATCTAACACCTACATATTTTAATCAGCAATAAATGCAACCCTCACATTTTATATACAAAACATCCAGCAGCTCCATTACATAAACTTTCCAGAAATAAACATACAATCGTGATTTTTGTATCGTCGAGTCACGATCACAAAAAAATCAATTTGCTTATGATGCAACATAATAGAAATATGGTCAGGTAGTTTAATCTTAAGTAAAAACCACATTTAACGCTTGTACTGCTGAGTTGTTTGAGAGTATTTTTCCGTTATATAAAGTTGGAATAGCTGACGCAATTTCCAGCTTCAAATGAATAAAAATAATATTATTTATGAAAAATAGACATTTCTCAAATTGAAATATTTAGTTTTAGTCATGGTTGCCAAAAAATCTAAACTTGCCTGGGGCATTAAAGTGACAGAATCAGGCTAAAAATCATTTAAAATTTTATTTTCGCTTTTTGATATGTCCATGATATGTGGACATGTTCATAGACTAGAATTGTGTATGTTTAAAAAAATGAGTAGCTGTGGCAACGTAGCAAGTGTGCCGAAAGCCCCGTTTATCAGTTATTCCTGTATTTCTTATTTCGGACATGCATGTCTGAAATTAAATATCGTCCTTATTTCTCGTTTAAATGGTGAATGCGCAACACAAAAATTAAAAAAGTTCTAATCTATAGACATGCTGACATATCATGGAAATATCAAGGACATATCAAGGAGTCAAAATGCTATCTTTGAACCAAGGAATATATATTCCTTATTTAGACTGAAGTATTTCAACAATAAAATATAATATCGAATGACGATAGTTGGACTTGTCGGCTAAAGGCTGCACAATTCCTGCGGCGGCAAATCTCCCGCGATCGTGGATGAAAATTACTCAGAGGTCGCTGAGATTCACATCGTGCCCGCAAATCGATAACTTATTAATTTACTCCGTGCGCATTTACATAAATACATCCAGAATGATTCAGAGGGGCCAGCCAACCCTATAACCTCCAAAAATATACAATTTGAATTTTCACTCACTTGAAGTTGTGTCTCGCTGACGCGATCCACAACTTCAAGCGAGTGAAACTTATTCAGATTTGACAAAATGGAGGTCAACTATTTTCAAATCTTGCTGCTTGATGTCACGTTTTATCTTTTAAATGTTTTAAAGCTGATATGCGATGTGCTAATAAATAAACGTACAAAAAGGAATATAATCAGGACCGGCGGTAACCAGGATTTTTTTCTAAATTTTTATTTGCCATGACTGTTCCAGGCTTGCATTTTATTTTTTTCATTTCACATGGTTTTCCATGATTTTCCATGACCGTGGGAAGCCTGTTAAACGGTTAAACTGCCTGCGACATACCGACGCAATGTTGGCGGCGGTCGAAGCGAGATTCTGGCACAACGCTGACTGAATGCCGGGACAACGTCGCAGACCTTGGCCCAAAGCTGGGCCAGCGTTGTGCCGTGTGTTGATCGTAGGTATGTCTATTTTCGGTGTATACTTTACCTTGGCATTTCAGGCCCTGTCTCATGATTCCCCAGAGCAGCGACCCGCAGTGATCGCAGAATGTGGGCGACATGTAGTTGTTGATTTTGAAGCGATGCGGAATATTGATGCCAAATCTCTCCATTTGCAGCTGAAAAAAAGAAAATGTTATCAGACACACTTTATTAGCAATAGAGGATGGCAACGAAATATATGAAACAAAATTACACGTTTGGTAATTCAAAGGTTGTTAATCAAGCGAGTACAATAATTTAGCTGAATTTTGATCCGGGCCTGCTAATTAAAATCAATATAATGTCACAATGTTACTGAGTACATTTCTAATGCTATGTATCTATTTGTGAGCGATGTCAGATACAGTAATAAGCACAGTCGTGACACTCGAGTATAAATAAAACACAAAATTTACTTTAATCGTGTTACAATTAGTGATATTCTCAGACACATACTTTACTGATTGACCTCTAAATTTAATCTTTTCTAGTATTACAAGAATTTATAATTTTTGTGCCCCAAATTTATTATTAATAAAAAATTTTTATTGATATCAAATAAAACTTTTAACGACTTTTTATTAGAAGAAACATTGTTTGGCAATTTACAATGACGTAACCTAGACTGATTAATAAAATATCAACTTGTTTTAACTTAGTAGCATAACCGCAATCGCAGATGGATGAATCACTGGAGCATTTTACTTTGTATTAGTTCAGCCCATTCCACCCGAAACTAAATAACTGCATTATGCATTATTGTGTCTCGATTCCTCGAGCCACAGCTTAATCTGTTAATAGGGGTGAAATTGACAGCATAATCTGTCAACTATCACAACACAAAAGGATGATTCTTGACGACATAGCCATATACCACGGGACATTATTCAGGCTCATAAAAATATAGATCTATAGACAGGCGTATTAAACACGCTAAGCCCCCTGGGTCGCTATCGCCGATAATGCGCCATATAACATTTTTCAAGAAAATTTAATCATGTGAAAATGGTAATACCCCATCAAAATGAGGCAGCTCTCAACCTTCATGAGATAGTAGGCCTACACTTGGGTATTTGATAAACATATAAAGCCTCAATATTTTCTTCAGCTTGAGGTGTGAATTGCGACGGCAATTCACACCTCAAGCTGAAAGAAAATATTTACACGTGTAGGCATATATTAGGAGAGCTAACACGTCATTGTATATAATAAAATATTAAGTGGCCGGGAGTGATATGTTACCCTGGTTTCTCGGCTGTTCTTGGCACTGCCTGGACATCGTCCTAATACTCTCTCGTGACATCTCTTGTGAACGGCACAGTTGCAAACTGAAAATGGAAAGTAGAATTATGTTCTATAATAACACCTAAAAAACACGTGGATCGTTATCACGTAGAATTATGTTCTATAATAACACTTAAAAAACACGTGGATTTTTATCACGTAATCAGGTAATTATAGTCATACAACATCTAGGCTTTAATAATAAAAGAGCCGGCATGGGCTAGAATCACTCCGAGTGTGGTGTAACATTTTTACAACTCACACGTTTGTAAATGGTCATACATTTTTAATAGGTATAACTCTTTGCTTTCTACACACTAAAGGATAATAATCATATCAGCGACTTGTTCACGTATCAGATTTAATCGGGTAGTTCATAAAACCATATCTCAGTAAATGTTTATTTAATGTTAGTACACCGTCTACGACGTTGGCCCAGCACTAACCGCGCAAACACGAGACACTGAACCAATGTTGATTTATTGTTGGCCCATCGTCTCCGACTCTGGGCCAACACTAAATCAACATTGGTTCAGCGTCTCATGTTTACTGGGAAACCACCAATGGCTCCACCTATAGTGTTTGCTGGGAACCAGTCTTAGTTATCAGAAAATGATAATCGCGTCTTACCTTGACACTTGTATCCTTGTCTGTTTAGACCCCTGTAAACAACAAACAATATCTGCATCAGACTAAGGGTCTTTATCGTTTTTTATTCAGCTCTGCAAAGGCAGTATCTGCTTATTTGTAAGATAAGCAGATATTGCCTTTTGGTTTTGCACTGCGATATTGCTCCAGTCATTAAAATTGATATCTGAGAAGCGTAA
This sequence comes from Flabesymbios commensalis, assembly GCA_964017125.1. Taxonomy (NCBI): domain Eukaryota; kingdom Metazoa; phylum Annelida; class Polychaeta; order Terebellida; family Flabelligeridae; genus Flabesymbios; species Flabesymbios commensalis. The sequence goes on from OZ024911.1 coordinate 63,950,520, forward strand.
CATAAAACGAGAAACGAGGTTTTGGCTGCTTGTTGGGAGACTTAATCGAGCGCTAAGCACAGCTCTGCAAAGCCAAAAATGCAGTATATGCTTACTTGTAAAGTAAGCAGATACTGCCTGTTGGCTTTGCATGGCAGCAGAGTCATTTTTATTTTGTTTTATAAGCCGATTAAATCACTGTTATCGGAACTAAATATGTGTTTAAACATCAATATTTGCAAGTATTTGTTCTAAATTAAACAAATAAGAGTAATTTTCACCCACTTGAAGTGGGTTACTGTAGCGAGACACAACTTCAATTGAAATTCAATTTATTTAATATTTAGCACTTGCAGGGTAAACCACGTTTTTATAATTCACATCCAGGGCTCTTCTCTGTTTTGTCTGTAAACGCGTTAGAATGGTTTTCCTCATGAGAGTTTATAATTACGATTATAAATTTCACTACAGTTGCGTATCATTAGAGAGAAAAAAATAATCCATTTGAAAAAGTAGTCACATTTTCTAAATGAAATTACAAAATCATACAAATGTCAATAATTAACATTTCATATGGAAAAACATGACATTTAGACTGTTCAGGTTGCATTTAAAATAGATAATGGAGCGAAAACGTAATTTATTATGGCATATCCAGAAGGACACATTTCATATTGCACACATACAGCTGACCATGACGAATCACAAACTTAATGGGCTATTTTGGGTGGCTTCCACGCCAGCGACAATTTAATCTCCTGTTCTCTACTTTTTGTAAAAAAAGATTTGGTTTGTTAGCTATAATAATTATTATTACCATGTGGAAAATAAATAATGAGTCTGAATCTGAATGTATGTGTGAGTAGAGCTGCAATCTGTCAAACTAAACAGCATACTAGGTTTACTGTCAGCAGTATTGTCAAAATAATGGAATAGTTTATAGGGACCACTTTGGACGTAAGTGACCTGCACCGGATACTTTCAGTGTTTTATCTCTGGTGTTCCAGAATGGTGGACACATGTATTTTGAATGTATTTATTATACTGATGTAACCCTATCTTTATAATTATGTGAATGCTGAATAAATCCATCTATCTATCGAATGTGGCACAGCACCTAAGAATAAGTAAAATCGTCGTAGAACAAGTATATTTGAAAGAAATTCAGGCTTATTCTCAAATGCTGCCCCTGGATGACGGATGATGACAGTCGCTTATACTAGCTGAGTGGGGAAGACAAATGTGACAATCTATTCAGTCCCCGAAAAACTAGAAACGTCGTCCCAATGTTGTTTTACTGCTCGGCTAGCGTCGGAGACGCTGGCCCAACAGTAAAACAACATTGGGCTAACGTGTGACATTTTCCGGATCCGGGTGGACGCCACTCCATGAGATTGGCCCGGCCTAATCCACATCATCTGCTGACTACAAATGAAAGACAAGAGGCTGCGATGATCAATGAAGGCGCTTTGTCAACTGACGAGGCAGCGCAAGATCATTAGCTGTTATCGCCCACGTTGTTAGTAATGTTACTGCCTTCAACGTAGAAAAATACAGCCCAGCAAACACGATTAGGTTGAGCTTGTGTTGCCATATTGTTGGACCTGCGTCGTAGACGATGGGCCAACATTAAAGCGGTATTGGAATAACGTGTTTTGTTTTCTGGTGAGATCATTAGCTGTTATGAGCCTGTGTTACTTCATTGAACCTACTGTTATTATAAATCCAAGCGATCCGGTTATACAACAGTGCCAAAAAAATACAATTTGCTGCAAGAAACGAACAATAATTATCTGTACAGTAGTCACATGTGATTCAGTTAGCCAAAATTACACATCCAAAAACTCGTGTCATAGATGAATGAAATTATATTATCCTATCAAAACATAATTTCAATTAGACAACGTTGCACAGCTAATAACTTGTGGAGGCCTACATTCAGTTTCATAATTAATAATCAGGCGCGGATCCAGAGGGGTGAGGGGCAGGGGGCGCACGCCCACCCGTTTTTGCGCCAAATTCTTTAAAAAGTCCCCTAAATTGGCCTGAATATGCCTAAAAACTCGCCCCGAGCCACCTGCGCCCCCTCTTTTTTTCAAATCTTGGATCCGCCCTTGATAATACACGTTACCGTATATGTTACAATATCCTCTTGCTATCATTTTGGTTCTTTATGACATATATTTTTTCACAAGAAATGGTTTTATTTGTGAATATGTAATAAAGTTAAATCATAACCATTATTGAATAATAATATTAACTATAAGCTAAAGTATCTCATTTTTATTTCTGTCTGGAAATATATTCCAGCAAAAATATGTCTGAGCAAAGTATATTTAGGCAAAATTCCGGGATAATCAAATACGCTGCTGCGTAAACCGTCTATGGCGTGGCACTGGTGAGTATTTAATTTGAGTACCAGACCTGATAACGAGGCTATCTGGGACAGGGGACTAAATCCGCGAGAATGTTTGACACGTCGTGGGCATTAGGGCAGGTTTCACGGGCTAATCAAGTGTCCCTCTGGTTTTTACCGGCCAGTGGTCAAGGCGGCTCGCAGACGTGACAGTACTGCCGAGCTGCACGACATCCACGAGACGTCGACCCACCGCCGCTGTGATGTCGTGCCAGCGTCTGCGACGCTGGCACGACATCACAGCGGCGGTGGGTCGACGTCTCGTGTTTGATGACCGCTCAGTGGACATCACACTGAAGTGAGACAAAGTGCCGACCTGATTATCCCGGCTGACCGGAAAGGGGACCTAATGTGGACAGTGTTTTTCTAGAGATGCCACCTGAATGACACAGACAGCGCCATTAATCGCCTGGCATCGCATCTCTTCCGCCGCTGATTTCTGATTAACGTCGCCGACCCCGCAGTACGCATAAGTCAAGTGTGGCCCGTGTATTAGCTCTGTCGGGCTGTTTCACAGCATCGTTTTTACAACATGGGAGTTTTTTACAATATTCGTTCTATATTTCATTTGATTTGCTGTAGGCCTATTTATATCACTCAGCAATTTAGGAAGTTGACCGTTACGACACTCCAGGGAATTTTTTTTTCCTGACAAACGATAACTAAAAGTTGACACCATTATTATCACCACTAATATCACACGTATAAACATATAATATTTTAGTTCTTTATCATTATGTTGTTCTCGTATGTTGTAGAGCACGTATAAGGTAATCTATATTCACAATGATTTCCTATGATATTCATTGTCATTCAATCCATCCATGTTGTATTCAGAGAGGGACATAAGAAAGATGCGCCAGAAAAGGAAGGGAACGTCAGAGACGGCGAGACTTGAAACCTATCTGTAACCGGGATTCTGGAGATCCATAATATGACATGCTGTTATAATAGTATCCCCATGGCAGCCAGCCTAAGTGGCACATACGTTTAACCCTTTCAGCGCGGGGACCGTCTTTATACGTCAGAATCTGACGTCTGTAGACGTCAGATTCTGACGTATAAAGACGGTCCCCGCGCTGAAATAATTAAATATTTCTCACAGTCGTAGACCCATAAAATAGGTATTCAAATGAAGCCGAAACAGCTAACTAAGATGTGTATGATGATTTCAAATTGAAAACACTTTGGTCTCCATGGTTTATACAAAATGTATTACAGCGCTGGAAAGGTTAAAAAGGGGGCAATGTATATAAAAAATTATGTCACATCTTATTGTATCATATTGCATCGTACGAATAAAGAGCATACCATAATAGTATTAACAGTTTCACCGCAATTCACGACTATAATCGTTTTTAATATCATTATTTTAATAGCCGGTCATATCACTGATATTAGAGAAGAAATGAGTGTTTAAACACCAAGATTTTCAAATGTTTGGTCTCAAGTCAAACAAATAGGAGGAATTTTTGTCCGCTTGAAGTTGTCAGACCCTTACACTTGAAGTTGCGTCTCGGTAGTGAGACACAACTTCAAGTGTATGGGTTAAAAGTCACAATTATATTTGAAGGCCTAGTGGCAGACCAATGGCTCAAAGGGGAAAACACCACCCATGGGCAAGCGGAAATCAAGAAAATGTTATAATTACTCCCTGGTTGAAAAAAAGACAATGTAAGAAGATTATTTAATTTCTTTCGTAGGAATAAACAATATCACATTGTGCTTTTACGCAATATGGAATGTTTTCGTTTGTTTATTTATGAATATCCATTGAATAAATTGTGTTTAAATATCCGCTCATATTTAATTTAAATGCAAAACACCCCTGGAACGACGATCGAGGGATGGAAATTGAGAATAAATTAAGGATGGCTGAGTCTGAGAGATAAAACCGCCATCTCAATATAATTATTGCACCAGAGTTGGGTCAACGTTTCAGGTAACGTGACGTTGAGCCAATGTCGTTTTAATGTTGGACCAGCGTCGCAGACGCTGGACCAATATTAAATCGACATTGACTCAACGTTTCGTGTTTTCTGGGTAGGCCGTGTTTTACCGTCCGCTGGCACAATGTTGTCTAACTGTTGGGCTTGCAACTGCAATGTTGGCCAACCGTGAAACAGCGTTGGGCCAGGATACCGTGTTGGCTACAGGTAATATTATGCCTATTGTATGGGAATTCGTCTGTCAGTCATGATTGATATGATGAATTAATATCGTACACAGATACTGAACAAGGGCCGCTTTTGAGTTTCATATTTCACAAAGAAGCTGTCAGGGGTTGTGTTCTCGTACAAAATACGATATATCGTAGGCCTCGGATTGGTCGAGATGGTCATCTCGACCAATCCGAAGCCTACGATATAGGCGAGAATACCTGAATAGGGACCCTTCTTCAGCTTACGTGCACACTAGAATAATATATATATAAATATATATAAACTAAGGAAGATTCTTAGTATCTCATTGACAACTCTCAGTGATGCAGGTCACTGTGTCAGGGAAAGACACGCAGCTCTGATCAGCATGATCAAGATCCCAGCAAGCCAAATGTTAATATAATAGTGGGACGACGTCGAAGACGGTGCATGGACAAACTAACATTGGGTCAAAGTCTTGTCTGTGTTGAATGAGAGAAAGCGAACAAACACACAGAAGAAAAAATAAAATTGAGAGTATTAAACTGTAGTCAACAACAACTCCTTTATCTGCTATTTGAAGAGATGAATCATAGCTTTCCAGGCAGGCGGAAGGGGAGTTATAATATCATAATGTCTTCGGCGTCGCGTCCAGCATCAATCAAACTCGCAATAACCCAAAATAATACGCTGCTTAAGCGAGAAAATCTTCACATCAGGAGATGATTGCCTGGGGAAGTAGATACACATTTAATCAATGTTTATTTAACGTTGGACCAGCGTCTGCGACGCTGTCCCAACGTTAAACAAACATTGATTCAACGTATCTTGCTCACTGGGACCACTGTAGAATATTATGTGCCATATCTAAGTACTCAGTCTGGTGCTAACGACTTTACTTGACTGGTGACGACCCAAATGACAAGTAGGGATCTAACGTTTTTATGTACTTATTATCAGCTTCAAAATGTATATGTAAACTACCACTGTGGTATTTAGTATGATGCTTGACTGCTGGAAAATGTCATGTTCAACTTTTACCATTTCATGGATTTGACACTTGACGTTGACACTGGTGCACGATGTGGGCGCGAAATCTCACGATTAGCTGGCGAATTGTGGAAACTTCACACGATTCTCCTGATATTCATACATGTAAATATCTCTATTTAAAAAAATGACCCAGTCAAATACATCGTAAAATACCATTTACGACAGTTAAAATAGTTTCGAAACATCAGGGCGTATTCTGATTATTTACCAGACGATGAAGGATATGCTGGTCACGATATCCTGATAAAACTTTTCCCGCAAAACACGTTACGAAACGAACCCTTTAAGCAGTCACGATGCACTAAGCATCATTTTACATCCCTGAAAACAGACTTAATTCTCCTTTTTGCAACGAAAATTTCTGTGAAACTGGTTACAAATACATGGCAATTTTCTTTAATTTTTTAAACAACATCAAGTCATCTTCATCCACTACAAGTCGACAATTCGCGGCTTGTAGTGGATGAAGATGACAATGTTAAATTCAGGCCTGAAAGGGTTAGCCCAAGGAATATAGAAACATTTTATATTCTGCTTGGTTAATCCAATGTCTGGTTAGTGTTTTGTTTCACGCTGGATTTGTAATAATACTTTCAACCCGGGTATCGACATATCGATAGGTACTGCAGCAGGTGACAAACCGAGGTAAAAATCAATCAGATATAATGTGATGGATACCACAGTAGGATTCCTATTGATCATGATAAATGATTTTCACTGATTTCTCAGCAATTTTAATGACATTTTACAAGCGCTATTTTCAATTGGTGGAGCGACTACAATAATAATTTCATTAAAAAATAGTGTATGGTTTAATAGTTAGTTTTTTTATGATATTATTTTTATGATATCACCCTCCATAAACATATTAAATTCCTCTCAAAATTCCATTACATGTCAAATGGTCTAAATTCTGTAATAGCCACTACAATTTTCAGGGTAGTCCACGCATGACAAGACAATTATAATGCGTGTAAAACTGCATGAAAATTGACGGAGAAATCAACTAAATTCATTCACCACGGTCAATGTGATTCCGCGTGTAGTTAAAAACTTGAACTCTTAAACTTTTGATGTTATCGCGCCCACAAAGAAATGTTAACGTCTACAGGGACGCCGACGATACCAAACTTCAAATGTTATGGCCCACCTTTTTAACCTAAAAGACAGGCTCTAAAAACGAATATAGTGGGAGCCTGCGGTTAAATGAGTAAAACAGAATTCGGTGTAGACCCCTCTCTGTTTGTTGACTGAGACTGGGAGTCAAAGGGTGGCTGAGAGCACCGGCTGAAGTCGTCTGATATTCATCATCGTTTATCCACCGTAGCAAATTATAACAAATGCTCGCGTAAAGGCCGCTTCCGCAGCCCTGTATTATATAATGGTTTGCTGGATAGTTCTATTTGCATGGGATTGGTCGGCCTGTCTAGTGAGAGAGACGAAAGGAGAACAAATTATTGCCATGTGGGTTTTAGTGCTTCGTCTGCGCGACATGGTTTGGCCTTTTCAGACCAGGTAAATGCGTACCAGCAGACAATACGTTAAACCAATGTTGGTTTAATGTTGGTCCAGCGTCATTGACGCTGGACCAACATTAAACCAACATTGCTTTATGTCTGATGCTTCTGGAGTGAACTATAACCTCTTTATTCCAAGCATTGGCTTAATGTGGGGTCGCGCTGAGTTGGTTGACGTGCGTGGATGGCTTCGACCAGTACTGGCAAGATAGCACTTATCCAATGAGTTATTGGCAAAAATCGGCGATCATAAACCAGACATAATATTAATCTATGTGTTTTATTATATATGCTATTACACGTATTGCTTGACCAGTTTTGATTATATTTAGTCACTCGTGGATTGTTTTCCCATATTGTGCTATTAACGATCGTAGTTTTAAAATTATTTCAAATAAAGCTTCCTGGCGGCGAAATGTGTGAGAATCATGTAAATCAAAATGATGTAGATGCTATGTTACCTGGTTACTCGCGGTAGCAAGACACAACCTTGTGTTTTAAATATCTAAGTACTACTTTAAATATTCAATCTAGACGAATAGTATATTATATGCTGTTCACACATGTATGCGAGTATTGGGATATTGCGGAGTCAAATTAGACAATGGTGTCTGTTTAACCATTTACCCGCCAAATTATTCAATTTGAATTTTCACCCACTTGAAGTTGTGTCTCGCTGACGCGATCCACAGTTTCAAGTGAGTGAAAATTATTCAGATTTGACAAAATGGAAGTCAACTCTTTTCAAATCTTGCTGGTTGATGTCACATTTTATCTTTAACATATTTAAATTGTGGTACTTAAAGTACTAATAAAAAATGAAAACCCGAATATATGCGACACCGGCGGTTAAAGGGTTAATAATTGCTTGCAATAATTGCCAACAGTCTTTAGGCATAAAACTGTTCAGACTGTTGATGGAAGATTCAAGAATGCCGTAAGAGAAATGTTTTCTTCGATATTAATTGGAATGGTATTAGTATTACCTGGTTACTAATACCTGGTATTTGTGAGAGCGTGTATTCCTTGCAGACATAATCCACACAATCATAATGTCTGTAATGTGAGAACATAATGGAAAATAATCCGCTGCACTTCTCTATGATGTGCGCTGTCACTCGGCAATTTATTATGAGCATCCTATTTTTGCGCCCGAGACTGAGTATTGTGCGAAGACTAAGTGCGCACCAGGGCACTCTGGATTATTATCAAATTAGATCAATCTATATTTCTTCTTTAACCCTTACAGCGCTGAAATATGTTTTTATAAACTATGGAGACCAAATGGGGTTTTCAATTTGAAATCATCATAAATGTCCTAGTTAGCTCTCTTTTGCATGCTGATCTTATGGGGCTACGGCCTTTATAGATATGTTAATTCCCTCAGTGCGGGGAACGTCTTTAGACGTCAGATTCTGACGTCTAAAGACGGTCCCCGCACTGAGAGGGTTAAATATATCTCGCTATATCCACTACAGTCGAGTTACTAATTAAAATTTTATAGTTGAGAACAAAATGGACTAAACGCGTCACAAATTCATGATACTTTAATCTGATGTACAATATGAAAACAGTCCCCCAGGGAGTCGTTTTATATCAAATCGAGAATATTTTTAAGCTTTCGGATTGATGGCTATCAAGGCTATTACTGGATACTTGTTTAAAAAAGGTTCAAATAACACCAGTCCCTGGATTTGTACTGGTCCTAAGTATATTGTTTGGTCAACAGGCAGGCCGAGGCACCGCCGTCGACTGAGTGTGTGATATATTCACATACTCGCCAACCGAATATGGTGCCAGTGAACACGAAACGTTCACCCAATGGTGGTTCAATGCTGGGTCAGCGTCGCAGACGCTGGCCCAGCATTGAACCAACATTGGGTCAACATTTCGTGATGTCAGAGTGACATTTCAAGAGTGTAAATGTCAGAGACAGAAGATTGACCTAAGAGTGGACAGTTCGTGACTGATACGTGAGAAACGTCGGTAAAACGTTGGCCCAATAGTGCGCCACAGGCGCAGTCAGCAACGGGCGTTGTAACATAAACCATGAAAATTCAGGAGTTGATCCGGTGTAGTTATAATGTTGGTCCACGGTCTACGGCGTTAGACCAACATTAAAACAACATTGGGTGAACGCCTTGTGATTTAGCGCACTGGTTGACGTTTGATGGCAATATAACGGGTTTCATCAGTTTATATAAAAAACTAAGCGAGGTTTTAATCATAATTAAAATCGGTCTTATCATAGAAGTCTTATCCAGCGACCAAAAGACGGTGAGCTAATGTTGTTTTAATGTTGGTCCACCGTCTGCGACGCTGGACTAACATTAAAACTACATTGCTTCGCAGTCAAGGGTTTGCATGTTAGCTCGCTACACTAGTTCAATCTTAAACAGGGAGCTTAACAAAAGATAATATTTATTTATTTTATGAGATCTGCATACCATGTTATTTCATTAATTTGTGTTAAATAATTGATAAAGCAAAAAATGAAATAAATCGGGCTTAGGGCCACCTTTGTGCACATATAGGCTAAACTGGGCCAGGAGAACCTCCTGGGGATCGTGAGATGAATGATAAAGCAAATATCCCAAATCTATAAAAATCCTGATCCACAACAAATACAGGCATCCTGACGCGCGAATCAGGTGGTGTGCTCTTTATAGCCCTTAAAACGCGCTGAGATATTTTTATATACCATTTTTTTTTCAATTTTATAACATCATAAATACCTATGTTTTTGGTCTGCAGCCATTATACATAATTTACTCTTTCAGTGCGGGGATCAAATTCAGATGTCAGAATGTGACGTCTATAAATGTCAGAAAAGACTAGGTCCCCGCGCTGAAAGGGGTAACGGTTGTAGGCCACGGCTCTGTGGAAATGCTTGTATTCTACAAACAAAATCATTATTTAAACTAACGCTATGGCTTGTAGGTTTTGTCGGTGACTTCAAGGAAAAATATTATTCGCATCGGTACCTCTTCGAACACGCTTGGTCTTTTAAAATAAATAACTGGATTTAACGTGGATTTAATCAGTTTCAGGCGTATACTCTAGAAAGCATAATAATAGGCACTACTTAGAAATTCTAGACGATCAAAAAGATTTTTTTGAAAACAGTTTTTG
>OZ024911.1:63963257-64168257 GCA_964017125.1 Flabesymbios commensalis
ACACGGATTCCGTAACCAAGCAAACACAATACGGTGTCTGCGACGTTGAACCAACGTTACGCCAGCATTGGTATGCCAGGCGGGATCTAGCGCCAGGCTTTAACATGACGGATAACATGTACGCCTTCAGGCGACAATGGCTTATGCCGTTCTCTCTGCACTGTCAATCTCTGCCGATCATGTCTGCCTCTATCAAATATTTAGAGAGGTGCTGTCGCGTGTGGCGTCCGAGACACTGAATCGATGCCGGTTTAATGTTGGGCCAGCGTCGCAGACGCTGGCCCAACATTAAACCGGCATCGATTTGCCGGGGTGTGGACTGCGCTCATCCAGGGATCCATCCACTCCCGACAAATCCCGGGTGTCGTTCTTCTTAGAGAGCTCACCACCGCATCAGGCTTCCTACACACATTCAGATCAGCCCAGACGTCTTTTCATCTGCGCATCAAAGTTTTGCAGGCCGGAGGCGGCCTGAAACAATCTGACGCGAATATATGTTTTGTCGCTCGCAGCGATTAGATTATCTACAGCGGCTGAAGAATAAAAAAAGGCATTGCTTCACCTTTACACGATGAAATGTTTTTTGTATGAACCATGGAGATCAAATGGTTTTTTCGATTTGAAATCAGCATAAATGTCTTGGTTAGCTCTTTCCGGTTCATTTGAATACATATGTTATGGGTCTACGGCCATTATAAATATTTACCCTTTCATTGCGGGGATCGACTTTAGACGTCAGAATCTGACGTCAACAGACTTCAGATTCTGACGTCCAAAGTCGGTCCCCGCGCTGAAAGGGTTAAACTGAATTGCGCATTACTTACAGCGTACGCGTGAAATGACTTCATTTCGCCTGACGTTTAATTTTTGAAAATCAAATTTACCATATAGCAAGAGGCCTACAAGAGAACCCCCTCCCCCCATAATTTTGGTAGCATCTTTAAATAATAACTTACACAGCTTCGTGTTGTTGGGAATGTCACATTGTGATTGTAATATTTTGCTAATTGCTACTAGTTTTTGAGTTGTCGCGCCCACAAATGCTATACATGTGGATACATCAAATGCTATACCTGTCGATATTAGTATCCATTAATTAATAAGTATTTCAAAATGGCGGAATAATAGCAAACCGCATCATCATGCAGTAATTAATACAAAAATCCACACTATAATTTTGTTTTTTATTGACACTCACGGTGCTGGATACAAAACGCACAGAAGGCGACAACGTGGTAAAGACGATATTTTGTTAATTAAATTCCTCAAATCCTTGAAGTATTATCCACCAATCTTTATTATCCAGAAATCTGAAATCCAGCATCATAAAACTAAGTGATCGCGACTCAACATTATCCAGTTCGCGCATTATAATTGGATTTGGATAAGATACATGCTTTATGTGATTTCAAACACGTCTACTCTCTGAGAATTGGCTTTTTCCATCATGTGTGATGGTAAGTCGGGTCAAATTTCATGAATATAATGGTGTTCTTAGCGTGCATGGAGAAACACAACTATCATGTATTTTTATGTATAATTAAAATCTGATAATCGGGTCTATTTAACTAGTTAAATAGTGTTTCACGTCACTCTGTGCACGGAGATAAGGCATCGTGCAGGTACAGCCATTACTGGTTCAAGGAATATAGACAACTCTTTCTATATTCCTTGCTGGGATCGAAAACCAGCGAGCACTCCCTCTGCATGTGAACCATCTACCATTGAGGTGCGAGGAGCCTTCTTGCATATGTGGTCATGTACCATGAGTACTTCTCAGCAAGCACAAGACGTTGAATCAAAACAGCATCGGTTCAACGTATTGCGTTTTCTGGGGTGAGCGACCTCCCCATATGCCAATAACGTGAATCAGGGGATCCATGACTGCATACATGTATTTACAAAGGGAGAGCTGAGAAGCCTACTCATGCTAATCAGCTGGTCTACTGATGTAACGGTTATCTATCTAACAAAGCGATCCGGGTGACGTATTGAACTCTAGACCACTAATATCCACTACAGTGGTGTTTCGTTGATGTCATTAGCACTTCTGCGATGAAGAGATGTTTGAAGTAAAAAAATCTGTTACCCTTAAAGCGCTAAATAAATATAATAAATACAATTTAATTTTTCACCCACTTGAAGCTGCGGGTGACGACCGCGAACCAAAACTTCAAGCGGGTGAAAATTACGCATATTTGTTTAATTTGATAGCAAACATTTTCAAATCTTGATTCCTAAAGAACCATTTCCTTCTGAGTATCTTTATAAATTTCCCCATTATGTCCCACAAGTGTGTGTGTGGATATGTGACGGTTACCTAACGAAGCGATCCTGGTGAATGAGACAGTCTACAGGTGTGACGGTTACCTAGCGAAGCGATCTAGGTGAATCTGACAGTCTACAGATGTAGCGGTTACCTTGCGAAGCGATCTAGGTGAATGAGACAGTCTACAGATATAACGGTTACCTAACGAAGCGATCCAGGTGACGCAATCAACCCCAGAGCACTATGTCCACCACAGTTGTGTTCGGTTGATGCCAAGTAGTGTTTGATTGATGTAATTATCTTTGGAGTGAAATAGTAATGCAAAATGTTAACTGACAAACTATGTGTCCTAATTTTACAAATTAATGCAACTAATTTTCGGTCACAACTTAAAGTGACAGAAAAGTGAAAATGAATATCTCAGAGCTCTGGGAGTCAAACGTAGTACCATATAGATGATGTCCGTGTTTCTCGCCTCATTTGTAGACCAGACACACAAATTAACTGAGAGAAAGATAATCTCTTTTTTTTCAGTGGGATGGATCCCAGGTGGCTACTAGATTGCTGAGATTTCAATTTCCATTAACGACATGTCATGGTGTGGCACATAGGGCCTGATATGGTATATGGAAGGGCACTGCTCACAATGACATTATTTTTAATTCATGCTGTATTACAGAATGCACACTCAAAGTATGCAAATAACTAATTACGCATTATGCTATGGCGATCATATATAACTATACCATGCAACGTCACACTATGCGATGCAATGGCATTCTACTGCTCAATCGATGCCATGCAATGACATGCTACAACAAAATAATGCCATACAATGTCATGCTACAGCAAACAATGTCATGATTCCGCAAGCAAAGCCATGCAAGGCCATGCTAGAGCGACCAATACAATACTGGAGTAATTATTGTCATCCAATGCCATGCTGGAGAAAGCAATGCCATGGAATGCCATTGCTGGAGAAAGCAATGCTAAAACAATCAATGTCATGCTACACCAAGCAATGCCATGCAATGCCATGCTACATCAAGCAATGTCATACAATGCCATGATAAAGCAATCAATGCCATGCAACATAAAGCAATGCCATGCAATGCCATGCTACATAAGCAATGTCATGCTGCAGCAAGCAATACTATGGAATACCATGCTACAGCAAGCAATGCCATGCAATTACGGCAAGAAATGCTACGCAATACCATGCTAGAGCAACCAATGCCACACTGGAGCAAGTAATGCCTTCCAATTCAATTCTATGGCATGCAATGCCATGTTACATTAAGAAATGCTACAGTTGGTACTGTGCACTATAAACATGATAAAGAACCCTTGAAGTCACTCGAAATAAAAGTAGGGTATAGTCCCGGCTTCGGGCTTCCTTCTGTCGCGATACTGCCATGCTTGTACAGAAAACGACATAAAGCAATATTCACATGCTACAGCAAGCAATGCCATGCAATGCCATGCTACAGCATGCAATGCCATGCCATGCGTTACCAAGCAAAGCCATGCAATACCATACAGGATGCGATGCATGCTGTTTTACCAAGAAATGCCATCGTAATGCTATGCGATAGCTTGTCCTGTTATGCCAATATAACATTCTGTCGTCATGACATCCCGGTTTTTCCTAATTCCACATTATGTTTTCTTCCACTCAGCCGGCCTGGGGCGGCGTATCCCCCAGGTGCGTGAACCAACAGCAAGCGGGATGAACAAACACTCCACTTAGAATCATCTCATCACAGCGTCAGACTGTACTGACGCTTTGTGCTGCTTTCTGTGCTTCTAAAAACACGAGACAATGAAACAATACTGCTTTAACTCTTTAACCGCCGGTCCGATTATATTCGTGTGCTTTTTCATTTTTTATTGGCACATGAAATCCCAGCTTTGTAATATGTTAAAGATAAAACGTGACACCAATCAACAAGATTACAAAATCGTTGACCTCCATTTTATCAAATCTGAATAATTTCCACTCACTTGAAGTTGTGGATCGCGTCAGCGAGCCACAACTTCAAGTGAGTGAAAATTCAAATTCAATAGTTTGGTGGTTAAAGGGTTAATGGTGGGCTAGCGTTGCAGACACTGGGCCATCATTAAAAACAGTATTGATTCAATATCTCGTGTTTTGTGGGTACCAGTCAAGAAACGTTCACAGTTTAAACAATGTATTATTCCGGGATTTAAAACGTTATGACACGTTTCTAAATATGTCTCTAATTTCTAAATATTATAGCCCAGTCGATAATTCCAATGCGCATCTTGTGATTGAGTCAAGCATTGCCGCGGTCACGATTTTAAGCGTCGCGTGAATAAGCTTTATAATGAGAACAGTTGGCATTTCCAGATAGCAAGCAATGTCCATTAAAATATGATACGTTCAATCAGTTTCAACCTTCATTTTACTACACATGTTACTTTCACGATTATAATATATTTATTTATATTACATTAACCCTTTCTGACGTCTATAACTGTATCTGTATCTGTATCTAACGATCCCCGCACTGAAAAAATTACTAAGACATGATGATTTAAAACTGAAAAAAACATTTTATCTCTGGTTTTGGTGCGGGAAACAAAATGATAGACCCTATGTTATCCTGGCAATGCCTTTCAATTTTATTTTAAGTAGCAGTCATTTATATTATCGTAATACCCAGTGATTCTTATGGCAATGTCAGCTAATATGATTTTAGTTATGTATGTCATACTATGCATATTGTCATATGATTTTAACAAATAAACAATGTTGTATATACATGTACATATCTCTCTATTATTTATATGACAAATAAGTCTGGATTGGCTTCCCTTCTGTCTGTCTGTCTGTCTGGTCCCCATATTTTATACACACAGTCATATTTCAGCGCTGCAATGGTTAAATAAGGTCGTTGTTCCTGTAGCGGACAGATCGTTGAGTGGCATTAATACAGCACTTGCTGCACATTATACCTGGATCGTCAACTTGTCCAGCAATCTGGATCTGCGCAATCAGGACTGCTTTATCAATACAGCCAGCAGCAGGGCACTCGCTGATAACATTCACACCGGGATATCGCGACTGGTCCAGCTCAAATTGTCCATAAAGAGTGAAAACATGCGCCGATCGGGATCCAGTATAACACGATACGCTGATCAATTGTTGGTTTAATGTTGGGACATCGTCTGCGACGATGGCCCAACATTAAACCAACAATTCGTCAGCGTATCGTGTTCGATGGGAAGCGAGATTACACCGGCCGCCGCTTTAAATAGAATTACCCCCGGTCCCCAATTGTGTTTTCAGCGACCGGATTCCGAAGCGCTGCTGGCAAAATGGAATGACTGCATGGACAGAAGGACAACGCCCTTGCAGCCGGACCGGCCAGGACCCCGGCAGCCATCATGTCAGACTGTCCATGGCATGGTCAGTGGACTGGCGACTGACCAGTGCTGACCATTCGGACGGCTTTAACATGGCCTTGAATCACACGCTAACAACTGATCCACCACTTAGGACTTTCCCGTGCTCGTGTCCTGTACTTGGCAATATTTCTGAGATTCATGTCCTGTAATATGCGTCCTTCAGAGCCACTGGTGAAGCATGGAAAAGTTAACGATTCAATTCTCAATACATTTTTAAACTGCATATCGTTGCCTCGGAGCTAAAGGATCCTATCTGCCACTCTAACGAGTGTCAGATAGGATCCTTTAGCTCCGAGGCAACGATATGTATCTGTGTATATGGCCTACATGTAATATAGGCCTAATTTTTGGCCACACTATATGCTATTCAGAATCTTTTTCTGAAGTATGGCATCAAAGAATTGTGACATATCATACAGTACGCATGGTGTACAGTAGTTATATCATCCTGAGCTTCGTTATATCAGGTACTTGGAACGGATGATGAAGTATCAGAACTGTACACCGATATAGTGTGCGGTTGTACACTGTATTTGCATCTGGACTGAATTCAATAAAACATTATCATTTAATTTTATTGCAATTACAATTTAAAGCATACACAATCAGGCTAAAATCATCATGTTTATTTTGGCTTCTTGATTTGCCCAAAACATGTCGATAAGTCCATAGACTAGAATTGCGTAAGTTTAAAAAAAATGTTTTCGCAATTCTAGTCCAAGACATGCTCACATTAGCATGAACACAACAAGGAGCCAAAATAAAATTGACGATTTTGAGTAATTTTTGGCCTGACAAAATCACTTTAATATCATGTGAAATTGAGACGCCCACAATGCTAACCTCCTCTAACATGTCAAACTCGTGACATTCTGGGGTTGCTGAAAACATCTATTGACATAATTGGCAGGCCATCCATCTCTCCGCTCTGTGTGCAAATCCGGCAAAAACGATGGACCAGTCACCTTTTAATGTTGGGCCAGCGTCGCAGACGCTGGCCCAACATTAAACCGTGACTGGTCCGCGTCTTCTGTTGATCACACAGGCGAGGCAAATATCCCAGCGCTCTAGCCAAATCAATGCCGCGGATAATTCTGTTTCCACACTCTGCCGATTCTATTCACCCGCCGTGTAGCTATGGATCACTGTGATTCTCGTTATGCGACGGGACACCCTGTCAAGGTGACAATAACCAGCTCAGATCACGTCCATAACGGCGACAAATCACACATTATAGCGGTGGCAATCAGATTCACGGGGACCCCGCGTGACCGGGAGGTAACGTGCTTGGCCTCCGATCAGCATGTTACCTCCGATCGGCAGGATCGGAATCCTCTGGCTTGTAGAGTCACATGGGATCGCTTTATTGTCCTCGCGATAAGTCCCTCTGGCCAGGAGCAGCCGATTTGTCCAAATAAGTGGTGTAGAACCCACTTCATTTATTTATTGGATTGGTCTACAACGTCGCTTGGTGCGCGACGCTATATCAACGTTAAATAAAACGTTGATATAGCGTCGTGCTAACGTTGGGTCAACGTTGACAGACTCTGTCCAAGCGTAATACAAGCCTCCTGTATGCGACGGTAATTTCTTAGGGCTCGAAACTGTCTTGAAATGTGCATAATCAGCATTAATCTTACTTCCCCTATTATCTGACTTTGGTGCCACCTGTCCGACTCTGTCAATTAAGATATTTGATTGTATTCCGGAATTGAAGCAGGACTGCAGGCCTTACAGCAGGTGCAGGCAGAGAGAGCAACATAAAGATAGATCGATGTAGAAGCGACAGTCAAAATAAAGTCTTTGAAACAACGTTGATCCTATGTGCGGTAATTATTGTGTACTGTGAGTATTTTTCTCTGAATACCAGTAAATTATTTGAATCAAAATCGCTGCTCAACAACCGTCCGAGAGGGTGTCCAGAAGACACTAGACGCTGAATCAATGTTGATTTAACGTTGGTCCACCGTCTACAACGCTGTACTAACGTTAAACCAACATTGATACAACGTATTGTGCCTGCTGGGTGGGATACATCAATTATCCATGTTTTTTTTATGCAGAACAAGGTTGAACATCCTGTCATATTAATTTGATCATAACTCCTGCTATTACGGCGTAGAAATTAACCCTTTAACTGCCGGTGCCGCATATATTCGGGTTTTCATTTTTTATTGACACATTAAGTACCACATTTTAAATATGTTAAAGATGAAATGTTACATCAACCAGCAAGATTTGAAAAGAGTTGACGTCCATTTTGAGAAATCTGAATAATTTTCACTCACTTGAAGTTGTGGATCGCGTCAGCGAGACACAACTTCAAGTGGGTGAAAATTCCAATTGAATAATTTGGCGGCTAAAGGTTTAATGGTGTCAGAAACAAAATAGAGCTATCTGCAATGTCATTTTATCCTCATCCGATTCACGAGTGACCATAACGTAAAGCTGCTGAGAATATCATCAGTAAAATGTTATCGTCAAGTTGCGACATTTGCGTTATCATTTTCATTGACATAGCTATATTTTATACTTTGTAATGAACTACACGCTTTGCGCCATGGTAGCATACTGATGCACAGTTAAGTGTAATGCTTACGATTTCACGAGATTTTGCAAGCGCTATTTTCGAGTAAAAGCCAAACGTAAACACGGTAAAAGCATATTGAGTATTTTAGAAGTTAGACCATAATTGTAATATATTTCTGGGTATCAAACCAATGAGCTCAATTGAGGGGTAGAAGAGCGCCATATAATTACCATTATATTACATGTCAAATGGTGTAACTTTTGAAATAATCAATATAATAATATTCAGCGATGTTTGGTTTTTACTAAAAAATGCGTTTGCAAAATTTCATGACAATCGCTTGATAACTTGCGGAGAAATAAACCAAAAGGCATGCGCTACAGGTGATAATATTGGGGGTTTTTCAGGAACATCTATATAATTAATACATTTTTGTCAATATTCTCTTATTAACCCTTAAAGCGCTAATCCCGACTATAGTCGTTTTTAATCTGTTTTATTAGTAGCCAAAATCACACTTTTGGGGAATGAACATGTGTTTAAACATTAATATTTGCAAATTTTTGGTCTCGAATTAAACAAATATGAGCAATTATCACCCACTTGCAGTTGTGGGTCGCGTTAGCGACACACGACTTCAAGTTGATGAAAATTTAAATGGTTTAATTTAGCGGTTTAACCCTTTCAAGCCTGACTTTACCATTGTCATCTTCATCCACTACAAGCCGCGAATAGCTGTCGCAATTCTCGACTTGTAGTGGATGAAGATGACTTGAAGTGGGTGAAAAAGTAAAGAAAATTGGCATGTATTGGTAAAGCTGTTTCATGGGAATTTTCCTTCTAAAACCCTCAGTTGTAGGAAAATCAAGGCATTTTTCAGGGATGTAAAATGATGCCTTAATGCATCGTGAGGGCTTAAAGGGTTAAGGGTTAAACATGATATTAATTAAAGGGTTAAAAACATTAATTTCTGTATGCATAAACCTGTAAAGACCAATGACAACAACCCTATAACTTACCATACGAAGTCAGAGCAGTATGAACAGAATGTTGGCTGGCGGAAAAATTTGGCGATGAACTTGTGACCTTGAACTTCGTGTATCTTTTGATGTTTGATAGCACCTCGCCGTCTGGTGATTCCCTGGGCATTAGGTGACGGGGGGACTTCTACAAAACAAAAAGGAATTTTTAAATGGATGCTTCGTTGAAAGGTATAGTCTCGATAACGACGGCACTTTTTGGTAGTATAAAATTGTATCTGATACAATGTTGAAAATAGATTTATGCGTTGGATTGAAGATTTGTATCTTTTACTTGTCTAAGTGACGTATAAGAAACCTTCAATTATTAAGTTGATCCATTTTTCGTTAATCATAATAATAATGCTATGCAGATGCATTATATATGCTATACTGAGATGAGTCTCCATTAAATGTTTACTTCTTTTGAGTAATATACATTTATTATATTCTAATGATATTAAAATAAAATAAAAAGTCGATTATTCAAACATAATAATAGCGTAAAACAAAATAATTAAATTAACATGTTTTAGTAATGATATATCTTAAATACTGAAATAAGGGCATCGAATTGTTAAATGTACATCTCAATATTAGCTCATCCGATGTTTACAATGTTAGGTAGCTACAGCAGAGTATAGGTGGAGTATTAACAATATAAAGGCTGTACATCGGGTTATCAATAGTGTCAATGTGAACGATGTATTTATGGAACAAACATTCCAACCTTTTACTCAATGTCCCAGCCATTGAACTACGAACTACACACAACGTCCATGAACACGGTCTGAAACGCCTCTAATCAATACTTTTGTTCAATTGATAGACACAGTACTGTCATTCTTAGCTAAATGAAGTAACTGCTCACTTGAAAAGTACGCAGTTACTGCTTTTTGCAGTATTCGGGCAGTGATTTATAAAGAGTGATAAAGGCCTTGGGTGTTCATATGACAGTGATATTTTGCACGTGTTCCTTAAGTACTCACTTAGCAAGCACAAAGCATTTGTATACCATTTATACAATGTCGGCCCAACGTCTTCGACGTTGGGCCGACATTGTATAAATGTTATACGGATGTTTCGTGTTTACTGGGCAGGCTTATCAACAATGAAAGTACTTCATTGTAATCATTAGGAGATAACTATGTTAGGTCACGATCTCAAACGGATACTGTATAATATCACGCTAACTGTAGAGTATATAAAAATAAACGAGTATACCAGGGGTCCAATTTCCCCAGGAAGTGGAAATTTCAACTTTTGACTTAATTAAATGTCGGTTAAATACCGGATAATAATAAGAATTCAGTCGATTGAGTACATTCATTTCAGAAGAAGTTGCTGTTATCAGTGGTTATTTATTCCGATTTTATTATAGTTAATTTCCGCTCTGTAAATTTAAGCATTTAGCCAAGCAATTTTAAGTATGGAAAGAGCTTGTGCTGGAATACTCATGAAACAAATGCAATTCCCAGTACGACACCCTAATTACACTGTACTATAATTATGTCTTTTACCATTGGATACACTATTTTCGTTTGCTACATTTTTCCACCTGAAAAAAATAATCAAAATGAAAGTAACAGGTAAATGTATATATAATAAATAATGGGTATGGTTACGTGGTTCCTAATTGAGTGGTAAGCGCAAGGCAATCAGCGTGGAGAAATAGCAATCAATACCCCACAAATAGGAAACAATGGTCAACAGCTGCCTGAATGTTGGGCCGATAAAGGTGCAGCTGTTGGTGCAACAATGATGAACAATTGTCTCCCGTTTGCCACAGTAGAATCTAGCAGTTACCTAGCAAACACAAAACATTTGTATAACATTTGTACAACGTCGGCCCAACGTCTTCGACGTTGGTCCGACATTGTACAAATGCTATACAAATGTCTTGTGTTTACTAGGTAGGGCGCTTATAGCTAAGCACACCTGCCCGTCCCTAATTAAGCAGCTGAGGAGTGATTGAAGCACTGCAGAGGAAGGTATGAGAAGCAATGAACAGCTTTGGTCGACCAGCTTAATACCCGCGTCACTGAGCCGCGTCACAGAAGGGGTATACGCCAGGACCAGACAGGGAAATACCGTGACAATGCAATACAGACGTTGTCAGCTGGTTATATGAGTCAAAGCAGGTGAAGTGTGGGTTGTTAGATCAAGCTAGCTGTTTTATATTATAAAGATGAGCCGGATTTGTGAGCTGTGCAATATAACTATACCAGTATATAGATTAGAAACAAGTGATCAGAATTATGTCAGAAATAAAAAGATATATCATTATGGAATTGCACAAAATTGTACAAAATTCAAACAATAATTTGTAACAGGTTTAGAGGGAAAACTTGACAGATTGCATCAATGGAAGGAGACGGCGAAATCAATAGAATAGCATCTCAAATGTCTTCAATATGAAAATAAATTTCACAGTGAAAAACTTGGCATCAGATGGAAAAGAATGCCAAGTTTTTCACTGTGAAATTTGTTTTAAAGAATGTGTCCAACTTGAGTTGTCACGCGATTACTAACAGTAAAAGAGGAGCAGATCAGGTGACCCGCCTGCAGTGTGCCTTGTATAGACAAACAGCAGTAAATGACCAGTTTTAGAGTAAGCAGTTACTGCTGTTTGCCTTTGCATCGCAATTCAAGGTGAATCGTGCATAACTGGGTCAGAGTGAAAGAAATTATGAGAATATTATGAATTATAAAGAATTCAAAGACCTTGTAGGAAGTGTTAGTGAAAATATTAGCTTACAGTAAGGTTTAAAATCAGAGAGAAGAATTGATAACTATATTTAAACCAAAAATGGCTCAACACTAATTCAATGTTGGTCCAACACCAGCGACATTGGCGCAGCATTGAGTAGTGTTTTTGCTGATGTCTAGTGGATTTGATCAGGGTCAAACCTAATTTAGCGGCACTGGTAAATCTTGGGGGAATTGCTGGTCGGGCGGCTTGTTGCATTTTGATAGCCATACTTCCACCTATTTCTTCTAGAATAACATGAACAAGCACAAAGAGATGCTTTGGTAAATATTAGCAGAATGACATACATACAAAGCATCACCACATAGTATATACATACGTGTACACACACAAATAATAAAGGTATTTTATGATCGTAAGCACTATTATGGGTATCATAATGCGATATGCGGGAGCGTACTGACGTTCTGATAAAAGAAACATATACATATAACCAGAATTATGCATTTTTGATATAACACACCGACCTGAATATGACTACAAAGCATGATGATACCCACCGGGCACACGACGTTGTTGCGACGTTGAATCAACGTCATTGACGTTGATTCAGCGTCGCAACAACGTCGTGTACCCGGTATTGACTGTCAAACAATCGATACATTATGGTCATGATACGGCTTATACCAGCGATTTTCGGTACAGTTTTGGATACTTTCTTGCGGGCTTCCTCAGACAGCCATGAGACAAAACCCCTTTGTATTTCGTTCTTAATTTCGTAGAAAAAAAACATGTAAATGTCTAGGAACGCCTCAAGAATTGATGAAAACGTACAGAAAAAATTACCAATGATTAATTGGACATAGAATAATTATAATAGTAAATTGAAAGCATTTGTTGTAAAAAGAAAAGCAAGCACGAGGCATTCACCTAATGCTGGATTAATGTTGGACCAGCGTCTGCGACGCTGGTCCAACATTAAACCAGCATTAGAGTTCAATATGAGATTTCCAACCTGTCAGGAATTGTCCGGTTGGTCATTAGTTACAACTTTTTTATTAATCGTCTCCACTATTTCTGTAATCTTGAGAAAGCTTTATAATATTTGTGAAACCAGCAGGACTGATATTCTTTGAAGACAATGACCTACACCAGATTGATTGAGGATCCATCGCCCAATCAGGGGCCACAGATCTAGGTCAGCAGAGGTCAGGCCAGTTATATACAGGCTTGGGGTCAAGGAGACCTCAGAACGTCATCAAACCTTTAGATTTTCGTTTTTGCGGCTTGGGTTTCTGTTCCACGGTCGGCATAGGCTTAATATCCCTGTGGTGCAGGTTAGGGCCTGGTTGTCAAACAACAATAATCAGGATCAAGCATATGATGTTGAGTGATATGCATGTCTTCGAACTCTTAAGCTACAGTAGACTGAACTCGTTTTGGGATACGTACATGTACTTGAATCGTCGTCTTGTCTTGTCTACACAATACCGCTATGTATTTATTGGAGGAGGTGGCTTTTACAAAAGTTGTTGAGCCCAAATTAGAATGAGAAGGTCAGATAATGTTTAAATCAATCAAAGATAAATCCAATAGGATCATAATTAGTAGCCCTCGATATTTTGGGGAATATATTAATATATTATATTAAAAAATATATATAGATACCGTAGCTTCTCTAAGGATCCCCTAGTTTCAGAGAGTATTTTGATGTACTGCGTTACCATGGTTACGTGCTAGAACATACCCTGCAGACTAATAGTAGACATATGTTATACTTTACTATGCTGCTCTACAAAGCAGAAAGGTAGTAACTGCTTACTTTTCAAGTAAGCAGTTACTACCTTTCAGCTTTGCGTAGCAGCATAGTTATGACACATAATGTCATACATGGTCCTATAACCTAATGATTTCCCGGAGGAGATAGAAATATAAGTGTCTCCACTTTTTCTTAAGTGTCAGTCATGTCAGCATGTTTACTTCAAATAAAACATAAGCCTAATACTTTGCACCAGAGAGTTGCCTACTGATAGGCTAATGGAAATAATGGCCAGATAGTGTGATGCTTTTAGTGTTCTTTGGAAACCTCCCTGAAGCCGGCTGGGCGGCACATCGTAAATCAATTATGTAATATGAATTGTTAAATACCTATACTGTCATAATAAAGCTATATATATCACCGGCTACATTAAAAAAACACATTCATGCAAAAATTAAATTGTAAAGCAAAAGTATCAACACAATGATGTGAACATGCATTATTTATGATAAAAATATCTCAGGAGATATACTAATAACATAATACAATTAAACAATAAATGTAAAATATAAATGCAACTATAAATTGAAGAGGTCAAATGAAAGTGGGTTGTTCCGCACATCTCAATATTATTATTCAAATAAATATAATTTATTACCTAAATTTGTGCAATTGTCATGAAGGTCAAATGCTCGAAACACTCTCGCCTAATTCACTTGGAATTTTGGAAGTTACACAACGCTTTGTAAATACATTTACACTAAATAATCTCATGACTTCTCTATTCATGTTATCGTTGGTATGAACTTATGTATTTGACGAGGATTGTACAATAGAACAAGCTACTACAATATACGCTCCTCAAATGTTCGTTAAATAAATGTTATTTTCCAACAGATGTGTGTGGCACAAGATGCGCGTAAGTAGATATCAGCTAATTAATAAATGAAACGTATACTCATGATCATATTAACATGATCCATGTACATGTATATGGAAGCATGGTGACGACACCAATTAAGGTATATACCGGTAAATTGAAATTAAAATTACCTAAAAAAGTCAGCTTCTGACTCTGGCGTATGTCAAAGTCACAAAATAATATCAAAGTTTATCTATTTTATTATTCTTTTATTCTATTCTTTTTTTATTCACATTAGTCCTGGCCAGATGCCTTTCCTGATCTCAGGCAATTGTCACAAAATGTCATGACAATTTGTTAAGAATTGACTTGGAAAGCAGCGAAAGTCACCGATCACGATAATTATGAATCCTACTAAATATTCAGTGTGTTCTGTGGTCAATCCTACATGCTATACTCAGTCCGGTTTCCTTGTGCAATGAAATATAACATAAACAGATAAACAACTCAAGAAGGAAAAAATCGCACATGAGCACTACTAATAAACCACACATAAAACCTAAATTCTTTGACATTTTTCATTTATTTGAAGCTGATATTGATGAAGCAATTATGAGCTTTAAATGAATGAAAAATGCCACCACATGTAACAGCTATACCTATCATTAATAATATACAAGTGGTGATGCATTATTTTGTGATCGTACCTGCCTGCTGAATTTGACAAGTATCCGTACTGAAGGGGTTAATACTGAGGTTTACCTAACCTTAACCCTTTCAGCGCGGGGGCCATCTTCAGACGTCAAAATCCGACGTCAGAATCAAACGTCAGATTCTAAAGACGGTCTCCGCACTGGAATATTTAACACAAATATAATGACCGTGGACCCAAAACTTAGGTATCCAAATGAAGCGGAAAGAGCTAACTAAGACATTTGTGATGATTTCAAATTGAAAAAACCCTTTTAGTCTCCATAGTTTATACAGAACTAGCTGTGAGGGTTAACCTTTGTATACCCTTGATATGCCCGGGAATTTAATTCAATTTAATTTCCGACCGCATTCTTCAATTTTAAAACAAAAGTGCATAAAATATCCAAATAAATAAAAAAAATTGAGAGTCATCAAGATTATAGTATGTTTTCTTCCTTAATTTAAATAGGGCACATGTGCCTGCAACTGCGAGGTTTTACGGCTAAAACCATATCGTCGCCCCGGAGCTAAAGGATCCTATCTGCCACTCTGACGAGTGTCAGATAGGATCCTTTAGCTCGGAGCTCGGAGCTAAAGGATCCTATCTGCCACTCTGACGAGTGTCAGATAGGATCCTTTAGCTCCGAGGCGACGATATGACAATCAAGTCAGCATAGGAATTCACAGATCTATACGAGATTCAGCATTTTCACCACATGTATATCAGAAATTAGGGTAGGCTTACATTTAACAACATCAAATTTCAACAATTTTCAAATAAATACATATCATGCAGCAACACTTAAGTGGACTATATCGTCAGTTTACCTTCGCCCTCTGGAAAATGTCGCACGTGAACAAGTAGCCGCCCGTTGGGTCTGAGATCAAGCTGAAACACATAAAAATATGACACCATAAAAAAACGGAAAAAACTAATTATAATGTAGAATTACACCACAATTTATGGTTCACAAACCAAAGTCTATTTCCATTTTTCATCATTATCTAGAATGTTTTGTCAAATAATATCGTTATTATGATTCAGTAGGTGAAAACAGAAATATTTTTTATGTGATTCAGGCATACAATAATATTATAATAAGGTCTAAGTTTTTTGTTACAATGTGGAGTTATGTCTCGCTACCGCGACCCAAAACTTCAAGTGGGTGAAACTTGCTCATATTTGCATAATTTGAGACTAAAAATTTGTAAATCCTGATGCTTAACCCTTTAAAACCTCACGATGCATTAAAGCATCATTTGACATCCCTGAAAACAGACTAAATTTTCCTACAACCAAGGGTTTTAGAACGAAAATTTCCGTGAAACTGGCTTACTATCACCTGACAATTTTCTTTAATTTTTAAGCCACATCAAGTCATCTTCGTCGATTACAAGTCGAGAATTGCGACAGCAATTCGCGGCTTGTAGTCGACGAAGATGACAATGGTAAATTCAGGCTTGAAAGGGTTAAACACACAAAAACTGCGATTCAACATGCTCATTACACATAATAAAAAGACTGTAGTCGTCATTAGAGCTTAAAGGGTCAGTTTAACTAATGGTTTAACCTCTCACGAGCATAAAAACATCATTTGACATCCCTGAAAACTGACTTAATTTCTTACAACTAAGGGTTTTAGAATGAAAATTTCCATGAAGCTGTTTTACCAGTACATGGCAATTTTCGTTAATTTGTCATCCAAGTCATCACGTCATCTCCATCCACTACAAGTCGAGAATTGCGACAGCAATTCGCGGCTTGTAGTGGATGAAAATGACAATGGTAAATTCGGGGTTTAAAGGGTTAACAGTTAAACCACTAGTTCAGCTAGCATACGTTGTGACTTAATTCTACAAATTCAACTATTTTTCAGACACTTCAAGTGACTGAAATTTGTCATTGGATATTTCAGAGGTTTAGTGATAGAGCCGTCTGTTTTTTATGAACATCAACAAGCAATAGATGTATTCCCCCGTATGAAAGTGATGGGATGCTAACATATTAAAATGAAATTCATCAGTATATAGGAATTTACGTATGAATAATGCAGTATAATAAATTTTGTTGCATAAGGGCCTACACCGAGAGCATAGTATTATGTTGTATTGCGGCCTGTAATAGAATCAGATAATTTGTAACTGCAGTGTATGTGTGTATTTTTACTACATTCCAATAATCAAGCCACGACGACGCTGTCCCAACATTTGACCAACATCGGGTTGATGTATCGCACTAGTAAGTGCTATAATGCTTTGCTGTATGAAATATAGCCTCGGATTGAAGGATAGTGGTACAGATAATGTACCGACAGTAAAAATAACAACGACGATATAGATAATGCGGATGACATTTGTAGTAATGAAAATAAAGCTGGCAAGATTACCGTCACCATGGTAACGGAGCTGACATTTGGCGATGATGATCGGCCGCACGCTGTGTAAGGCTATGTTTACATTTATCTGTTCAAGTGCCGTCATCACAATGGACAAGGCGAAACTGGAAAAAAACGCTGAATGACGAGCACCGCCTCAAAATCATGACAATAAACAAATTAGAGAAAGTAAGGGTGTGGCAGGTGGTAATAAGGGGAAAAAATAACGATCGAACAATGAAAGTATCATAAATGATAAGACACATTGCCCCATCGTTAGTTAAACGCTGGCCCGAAATTGAACCAATACCGGGCTAAAGTCTAGTGTTTACTGGGTGGAAACGATTACGTCTCTACATCATCATCACTGTGGTGTCGTTCAAAATCAAAAGGTAGTATTTGCTTTCTTTACAAGTCAGCAGATACTGACTTTTGGCTTTGCAGTGTGGTGTAAGTGGACAAATACCAGTAATTTTCATCCACTAAAAGTTGTGGGTCGCGGTAGCGAGACACTACTTCAAGTGGGTGGAAATTTAAATTATTTAACTTAGTGTTTTATGGGTTAATTAACATATCTTTGTCGCAGATCGAGCGACCTCGGCAGAAGGTTGGCCTTACTGTGGGAAATCTGGGACTAACAGACGGTCGTGGTCTCACTTTAATTTGGGTACAAAGAAAAAAACACTAAACATCAATAATAGAGGCAACAAAGGTTGCGGCCTAATAGACTGAGGTAAGCGACGGGATAGAGATTAGAGTTCACAGAAACAAGAGTGAGTTCTGAAGAAGCAGAGAAAAGGCTCTACCTAGCTATTTAACAACACAATAGCTAACCTACTTATTAGCAGATTATGTTATAGGTAGACAGACAGACAGATCGCCAATATCGTTAACCCTTTCAGCGCGGGGACCGTCCTTAGACGTCAGAATCTGACGTCTACGTCTAAAGACGTCAGATTCTGACGTCTAAAGACGGTTCTCTCACTAGAAGAATTAAAAAAAATTAAAATGGCCGTAGACACATAACAGGTATTCAAATGAAACGGAAAGAGTTAATCAAGACATTTATGATGACTATATACAAATTGAAAGTTTATAATTTTGAAGGTGTAAATAAAGTCAGCAATAAAATCGTCAATATCGTGCTTTTTTTCGTTTTGAAATTTCAGGGTGATCATGTGTGTTTGATGGGAATACGCTCGTTTATTGGGCAAATGTTTATAAATTGGTCACTGACTGACCATTATCATATCATATTTAACGTCAGTCTCTCAAGGGTCAATTTATTGTTATTTTAAGTGCCTTATTCTGGTAAATTCAATAGCCTTGCTTTGCCCTGTCTTGTTTTCACCGAGCTAGAAACTACAATTAAGTATGGGGAGAGGGGGTCTTATATAACATTGTTTTTACCGAGTAGCCATTCAAAAGAGTCACCGGTGACGCCACTGCGTTTCACATAATTTTGTAGACACATAATTTAAATACCTGACGGAACAGTTTTGCCTATGTGTTATACATTCACACTAGGGAATATTATACATTATATTATTTACTGAACACTTTTACATTATAATGGTATCTATCCTTGAGCAAGTAAAGTTAGTGACACGAGGTTGTGTATTCATTACATGTAATGTTGTTTAAACTCATCTTTAGAGTGCACCGGCCTTACTATACGTCGTGGCATTAGTTGCATAGCTGCGCAAAAATCGTTGTTAGTTTCCAAGTGTACACCGTTATTACTGGCTGCGACTACAAAAGAACTTGGCAGTTGGCTGTGTATTGCTAATAATTACTGGCAAATACACCGACATGCACAGCAAGCACGATACTATCATCCAATACTGGTTTCGTGTTGGGACAACGTCGTAGACGCTGACCCAACATCAAACAGCCATTGAATCAAAGACCTGTGTTTTTCTGGGACAGCTATAGTTTTATAATTGAATCCTTCACACTATATTCAGCGGTCTACAAACACTGGAATGTAGTTGGCAATGGTTCTGACAGTGTAATTGTTATATGTTTTTTCACAAAGACAGTAAACAGGGTTTTTGAACCAATGTTGTTTAAACGTTGGTACAGCGTCGTAGACGCTGGACTAACGTGAAAAAAACATTGGTTCAATGTATCGGGTTTACAGATCACTCACCCATATGCTGGCCACTCCACCGTCGCAGCATTTGTCTGCCAGTTGCTGAGCCGGCACCTGCACGTCTCCAAGCAGTTTACTTGGCTTTTGCATCACCACCATCTGTACCATCCTTCCGTCGTAAAGATGGGCGTCAAAACAGGTGTTCCACTCGGGGTAGATGGTCTTTTTACGCTGCTGAAGCACTATACCTTTACCTGGCAAACAAAAATAACAACGGAATTATAAGATAGCATTCTGATTTATTGATCAGTATTTTTATTCGATTGATCAAGTGGATATATGTAAAATTATCGAACAATTACAAAAGTAGATATACTGCATATGACTAAATATTGGTAATTTAAACAACACTCGTAATGATGACGTTTTCGCAACGGAAGGTTATATTCACACAAATGTAATATATTTAAAGTACTTTTCACTTATTTCTATAATTCATTTTTTAAAAGTTCTAAATGTCTCCAAGGAGAAATTGTATTTTTTTCATATTTATTTTTCTTTTGCGTCAACAAATTTATCAGGAAATTTATAATATTATTCATAAGCCATGGTATCTAGCCATAAATCGTCCCCTTGGTTATGAAAGGGTGTATCTGCCATTTTCCAAAGTGGCAGGTACACCTTTTCAAATCCAAGGGGAAGAAATAATAAGCCGTATTTACCATGTTTTAACATAGAACCATTCAGTGTGTTGCATTATGTTACATTTTGCTGATTGTGCTGATTTCATTCGTGGGTTTGTGCCCTCTAAGTACATGTTGATTGACAGGATGCACGTCAATATGCGACATCATCATTTTCACACGTCAGTAATATACTGCCGTGCAAAGCCAAAAGGCAGTATCTGCTTACTTTACAAGTAAGCAGATACTGTATTATGCTTTGCAGAGCAGTGTACACAAGTACTTGTCAAGTCATTAAATCACTTATTAGGTTCACACTGTTACACTCACATAATGAGCGCCTGTACACAGTATAGGTCATGGTGTGTGATTGTATTAAATAAGTAATCATTTACAATGATTACTGAGGAACGTCAACAATATGAGATTGTCCGTGGTGACCCCTATAATTATTTTTACAAAGATGATAATGTGTTTTTTTGTAAATGGTATGCTAAAATTCTTTGCGCAGACAATAAGAAGACAATAAGAAAAGTCTGAGAAGTTTTGAGCCTGTAAGTAACCCTTCCAGATCGGGTGAATCTTTTCAACGCACCAGAAAATATACTGAAAAAAGTCATTTATTACAGGTCTATTTTTTGAAAGCAAGATTTTTCCCATTTATCTGAAGCTGGCAATTGCGACAGCAATGCCGGCTCCAGATGAATGGACAAAATTAATGCAACACTGCTTTCTGAGTGTGAAAAATAAATGGATACTTTATGCGTATTTTCTGCGAGCCTACAACATGTACAAGGGATGCAACAAATACATATTTTGTTGTTGCATTACAATTCTAAAGCATGTAACCTTAAATTAAGCTAGGTCAAAGCCATTTTGATATTTTGATATCATACTCCCAACACGTACTAATAGCATGTGTACCAGACCGCAGAAAATGTGACCAAACTTACACTATACTGCCGTGCAAAGCCGTGCACAGACATTGGGTCCGTGTCGGTTTGTAATCGCAGCCAGCAGTATTAAGCCATACCGGACCAGCTTCTAATTGAGCAGCCCAGCAAACACGAGGCGTTGAACTAGTGCTGATTTGATGCTGGGCCAGCGTCGCAGACGGTGGGCCAGCATTGAACCAGCATTGGGTCAACGTTTTGTTTGTTGGGAGTGTTGACAAGTGTTTCGCACCAAAACGGAATAATAAATTCGCTTAATATATAGTATCTACTGTCCACAGGAGCTATTTAATAACATCAATTACAAAAGCCATTGACACTACATCTATTAGCTATAACGTTTATGGTTATGCTGCTGGAGAGGAACCAACTCCAGTTTTTTGTTCACAAAAAACTAGACCCTTCTAGTTTTGCCTTTTTAAAAGATCTGATCGTGTTTACAGCCTGTACAGTTCATTGGCGCATTAATCTGTTAATTAACGGTTCTTGTGGGTCAAATAGGGTTTACATTGGCAAGAATTTATGGTACGTTATTTTGCAAATTTAACAAATAATAGTCATTTTTACAAATGCAAAATCTTGGAAGCGACAGAAAGACAAGACCTCAACCTGTTCAGAGGAGTAGAACGTGTATGTCAAAGTCTGTGTTTTAAAAATTGGGCCACCCATTATTACAGGAAATATTACTTGAGAATTTGGTACGGTCTAGCGGTTGAGGTTTGTATATTATTTTACAGCGGTAAAGTTTATTCGTCCATCGATCAAGTATTGGCGGCTATCTTTAATTTATGCAAATTAGGTTGCAAATGGGTAGCTTCATCTAGTGTTATTCTTTCAATATTTTATATTACCATTAACAACTAAAATGTAAAATTAGAACATAATATGCTGAAAATATGTCCTCTAGAGCCCGGTAGGTGATAAAATATGAGGATATATATTTTTTGGCGGCCATCATGGATTTATACAAATGAGGGCAAAATAAGGCCGCCTCAGCTTGTGTTCTTATCCTAATAGTTGCGGAAGATTATAAAGAACATATATGCCAAAGGAAACATTTGTACTAAAAAATGTAGGTTTTGCCATATTTTGAGGTCTTAGCAAGCCTACTAAAGGTGAGAAAACGTATATACAAGACTGGCCACATGATCAATCATATTCCTACATAACACGTATCTCATTGGCCAAACCGTGTATTGATATAGTATTTAAATTATGAGATTAAAGAGTTTAAGAGAATTGTATTTCTGCCAAATAAACACCGGATGAATGAAAAATTATAGTTTTCAGTTCTCAACATTTATGATCATGGTGATTGAACATTTAAGATAAAAACGCGGTATCATTAAAAACACATCAGAGCTAACACCACACAGGGACAAAATTATTTTTTGGCATCGAAATATCCCTGATTGGAATTATTTTCCGGCCGCTGCCATAGAATAAAAAAATGTGGCAGCGTTCAAGTGTCAGCTGGTTGACTGAGTCCGCCAGCCTCTATCCCCCCTCCAGCCTGATACTCCACATCGGATGATCGGAGGTGCTACTGATTTAGTCATACTTGATATATTACAGTACTCAATGTAGGCCTACTAGATGAATACTTAAGGTACTACTGCATGGTGATAATTTTTACCATAGCATAGCATGTGTAGTTACTTAATCTGTTAATATCATGTGAAGAACCCATATATATTAAATTCAAATGAAGAGGTTAGTGCCACTCCGCGAAGTGGGCTAAGCGTGTAAACTCTGCAACATCACACCCGATCAATCCATTCATCCACCAATCCATCGCGACACGAGATGGAGGGTAAACGAAGGACCAGCGCTGTGCCAACGTCCCCGACGTTGGCACAGCACTGGTCCGGCGTTTCATGATTTACGCGCGGCGCTGGGGTTGAACGTGATGAATTGGTGGTCGGCGTGGCCGTGGAAACACACCCCCGGGGAGACAATGACACAAAAACGGAGCAACCACTCACGCTATCCAATCAAACACGATAAGTTGAACCAATGCCGACTTAATGTTGGGCCGACGTGTTCAGCTTAGCAGACCCGAAAGGCAGTATCCACTTACTTGTGAAGTGAGCAGATACTGTCTTTTGGCTTTGCACGGGCGTGTTCAGGGGGGATGGAGATCTTCTAATAAGTGAATCTGCTCATTAAGTAATTACAATTTCGTGAAAACAAACACGAAATAATATTCGTGGCTTCGTGGTTTTAATATTCTCTTGATTTGCATAGTCGTTAATCATGTTAATTCGCATTTAATGATAAAATATTATGACACGCTATGGAAATGAGTGTGCTTCAAAAAATGTCATTTTAATTGTTAGGCCGTCGCAAATGTAGCACTAAACATCTAAAGCATCTTATGACATCTTGTGTTTGTCACTAAAACTGGAAACACAAAGGACTTTGTGATTATTAATCTATACGATGTCCTACAGGTCAAAATAATTACATTGGAATGACAAGTGGAGTCTAAAATCACGACGGTTAATAATCTATTTAGTTTTTGTCTCACATGAAATCAAGTATGCAGATTTGCTTAGCACCACTTGTTTTTTTTAAATAACTAATCAAATCAATCATCAGATTAAGTATTGGAGGTAATAATAAAACAATGGGGTTATGGAAACTACCCACGTAGTACATCCAGTTACTTTCATTTTCTTGATTATTTGAGTGATCGTGATTGTTATAATAATGTTTTCAATAGTTTGCCCATTCTCTGTGACTTTGTCACACACGTGATAAATAACATCACTACTTTTAACTGCCCTGTGATAATATTCATCAGAAGCGCCTCTATGAACATTCAATCATAAAAACATCTTCGTCGTTGCAGTTGCGTATACAATAATACGATTCGTGTTCAACTATGCAGTTACACTATTCTCGCACATAAATATATAAATATCATTGGTGTCGTCCCGGTGCGGAGATACTGGCACAGGTTTAGCTCACCAGCCCGCGCCCTGCGGGCCCGGGCTGGCAAGCTAAACCTGTGTCACATTTTCCGCACCGGCACTTTCTCGGGACCTTTATCCATATACAGTCCAATCAGTAAGCTCACCTGGCGTCTGTTCAGCCTCCTTAACATTCACCGCCACATAAGGATCGAAGGGCTTGCCGTCCTCCGTCTCCACGACGCGGCCCATTTCACATTGCATCAGCTTGACGCGTATAAAGCCCAACGAGGGCGGCATGGTGGAGGGCTGCAAGTCTCACTCGATGAGAAGTAATGTTCTAAAGTAGACTCCAACTGCTGATCAGAATATGAAAACTACCTGAAACAGAAACAAATAAGTACATTAATGTACTGCTTTTACAATAGACCCATAGTGAAAATACCATATCCCTCGTCTCTACACGTTTACAAGATCAGATTGCTGTTGTGAATTTCTTAGAAGGTCTCTGATGGAACAAGTGTGTTCAGTTACAACTTGGATGTTCCACATGCACACAAATCGAATGTCATCGCAACCAGAGTTCTAAAAATGTGTTTCTGTAAAAATCACCCCTTTCATCAACCATGGTTATATCTTGTCAGACGTACTGATTACATGGGTGACATAACGTTATTTCTTGCACACATCCACTTCTATATAGAACCCTCATATAGAAGCTCCCAAACTATTGCACTAATTATATTTAGATAATGGGCAAACTATAAATCTCACACGCTCGAGTAGCATTACATATAAATATAGGTATGTTTACAAGACGTACCATTTTGATTCAGCATCGAATGTGAAATAGGAAGGATGATTTATGAGCCTGAATGACAACAGCGGGGATTCCAGGGTTAAATTCCCCCATTAGCTGAGAAACTTTGACCGCAGATCCATATTTCACATTAATTAGTTTTCTCGCAACTGTACATGATTGTGTTAATAACAGACTCATCGCCATATTGCCTTGCATGTAATAACGAGTCGCTCACTCACAAAACACACTAATTGTTGACACACCCAATTAGCAAGTCACCAAATAAATCGACGCATGAGATTGTTCGTTGATAAAGCACTCTCTCCATGACTGATCCTGTGGTTGTTGGATCGATGGGAAGTTACACCCTGACATCGAACCCAATAGGCCTGCCATTTACAAATAAACCACAAATCCACAACGATGTATGCCATCCGCAAACATCTTGCTTTATTTATATGCACACGATGTCCCACCGGGCGCACGACGTTGTTGCGAGGTTGAATCAACGTCTTTGACGTTGATTCAACGTCGCAACATCGTCGTGCGCCCAGTGCTGTTTTCGTACAGCTCAGTGTCAGTATGTGTGTCGACGTGAGCAGTGTATATGATTGTGTCGATAAAAGCAAGATACTTACATTTCAAAATCTTGGATATTATATTATTATTCCGTTATATAGGCCTATACTTATCCACATGTATATTTCGCAATGTTTTTAATTTGGACGTTAGAAGGGCCACTTTATAAAATAGCAAGACTAGGCCGTAGAATCACTGAAAATATGTGCCATAATTATATTTTGATATTGAAAACGTGCTCGCCACAAGGCTCAGGCAGCCAGGATCATGGGTTGTACTTACAATTTTGGCTTAAATCGGTTGATGAAACAGAGGCCTGGTTGACAGCACGTAAACGTTACCATGGTTACTCTGATACTGCACCGTTTTCCAGCAAAACACAAGGCATTGACCCAATGTTGTTTCAATACTGGCCCAGCGTCCTAGACCATGGGCCAATATTAAAACAACATTGAGTCAATGTCTCGTGTTGGCTGGGTTGTGTACAACTCATCCGGAGAATTCCAGTAAACCCGATACATTGAACCAATGTTAGTTTAATGTTGGGCCAGCGTCGCAGACGGTGGGCCAACGGTAAATAAACATTGGTTCAATGTTTCGTGTTTACTGGGTATATGCCATGGCCAGTTAAGCCAATAGAAATTGTTTGATATACGATTCAAACAAGGAAACACAATATAATAAAACACGGCTATTATTGATACTACATTTTTATGCAATGAAGAAGACATATAATAAAAACTCTTAAGTCACACAATCGATTATTTTTAATGTTCGCACACTTAAATTGTATCGCGATCCAACACTTCAAAATGTTCAAGTGTGTGGCAATCGTTTACAGTGTTGTAAAAGTCAAGTCATTTTCAAACATAACGCGTTTAGGACCTTTAGAAACCGCTACGAAAGTTTCAGTGAAAAAATCAAGATACGTGTTTGAACGCGATTGGCCATGCAAAAATTTACCACTAGAGAAAAAACTCCAGTACCATGATTACGAGAAGGGAAAATATTCGTTTTTTTTCAGCCAATCTCTTTGCTGCATTCCTTCTCGCAAAGGTCAGAACCGAAAGTGGCCGCAGTTCTAAAGCAGAAGCTACATGTTGCCTGGCTATCTCGCTTCACGGTTGATAACACGTGAAATACTGTGTCCTCTAGAATAATCTGATATGTGAATATATCTGAACCAGCAAGTACCAGACGATAAGCCAGTGATGGATCAATGTTAGACAACGCCTAAATTGACTACCCGACAAAAACGAGACGTCGCCTCAATAATGGCTTGATGTTGGGCCACCGTCTGCGACGCTGGCCCAACATTAAACCATAATTGGGTCAGCGTGTCTTACTTCCTGCGGTGAAAAACTCTGCTGGAATCTGTGTCAGCATTCACATTTTGTGACTTATATCTCAGGCGTGTAATTATTCGAGATCAAGGCCGACTAATCAAAGGCTGTGGCTATTGGTCGTCTAACATGTCTAATGGGTATTTCTAATAAAGTGGGGGATGAAAGGGAAAACAGGTGACCAGTATAGACACGTACTGCCATGCAAAGCCAAAAGGCAGTATCTGCTTACTTCTGGTTTTGCAGAGAATGCAGTTAGTCATTGGTATCTGTCTGCTAGATGGGCTAATGTTCTATGTTTCAATCTTCATGGATCAGTGTCAGCTGGCAAAGTATGTGATCCATCTGACTAGATCCACATATGAATCAGACACAACACAGCAAAACACGAGACGTTCAGCCTAATAATGTTGGCTTAATGTTGGGCCAGCGTCAAGCCATCACAGGGTCAACTTCTCGTGCTTGCTGGAAACAGAGCAAACAAAAAAGCAAATACCAGGGTGATCATGAGAGATGTTGACTACTACACGCATAAAATCGAATGTTAATTTTCTCACGTTTATCTGGTTCGTGTGAAACGGATCTCAAGTAAAAGCAAATATTTTCCAGCAATCAGGCCATAATAAACATGACGAATAGGAATTATGTCAGTATAGACCATGTGGACGGAATAACTGTTTTTCAAACAAAGTCTTTTCAAAGTATTTTCAAACAAAATATATTGGCCTGCAACGATGAACATGAAAACATTATACAATGGCGTGTACTTTTTCTCAAATATGCAGTGGTTTACAATGTGTAGGCCCTGGTCCTAATAAATACGCCGCGTTCTGATGATATCAGTCCATATCGCAACAGACTGTCAGCAGCCAGGTTGTACTGTGAGCACAGTAAATACCTGCGAGCAATATTTAAAGTCTGTGATAAATGTATTCAAATATAGTGATCGTGTGAGCAAATACAAACGGTATGCAGTTGTCGAGCGGTGTGCAAAATACAACACGTGTCTAGAAGAAGAAATCCTTACTGTATTATTCCAAGATAAGACTGCTGAGCAAGGGTGAAGAAACCAAACCAACCTAGATTATCAGATTATCACATACCGTACCGAAATATCACCGCATCATGCAAAAAATCAATGCATCAATGCCGTTTTAATGTTGGGCCAACGTCGCAGACGTTGGCCCAACAATAAAACAGCATTGATTACCGTAAAATAACACCTACCAGATCCGTGAGTTTTGTTGGATCCTGTTGCTGCAGTCATCAGTCGGGATCCCTCACGTATACATAAGCTATGAGTACATGTATGCCCACGGGGTAGTGATCAAATGATACGGAGATCCGTGAGCCTAGATGTCAAGTGCACTGTACATCCCTAGGTCATCATGTACAACAGTCCTCATTGCTCGCATGTATATACCAGTAGTTTCGATATATTTAAGTTATATGCGCTATCGTGGCGTATATTGAACAACTATGTTTTAATCTTGATAGACATTGGATTATTTACGGCAAGCTTTCAGTAATCCGCGGCCATATACCGGTATTATATGTACGTTCCTTCCGTATAGATGTATACCGTATGTCTGTTATTTACTTAGCTGTGACAGGAATGTCAAATTATTCATGTTAATCCACACACACACCGAGTATTGGCATACTACCATCACCACGTGTTGCAGGCTGAGTAATTCTAGGAATCTTCCTGAGTAGGCCGCGGTGCCACGCCTCTCTATCGGCGCGGAAAGATAGCGGCAGCGAGGACGCAGTCAAAAGAGAACTGTGGTCCTTGGAATAGACTCCCGTCTGGATCCGTGCGTGATGGGGACAGATGATATCTATCCCTGCGCGTCACGCGTCCTCTCTGTATGTGGCGGCGTGAGGACGCACCAGGAGACCGGACACGCGCGTCATCCTGCCATCCATCCAGCGAGCCAGCCAGGCACAGAGTGATCCGGACGGACTGAGCGCGGGACACCACACCACGGATCTGCCCACCTGATGCAGCGCAAACCAAAACGCGGTAATTGCTATACGTGTGAAGTGCGAAGTCACCGCGTTCTGGATTTGCGGGGAGATCCTGACGCCGACAAATGACCCAGTCCGCCACTGTGGAAAATGTCAGGAGTCGCTCCTCGTGACGCCAGAGACGGGAGCTGGACACAGTGTGACGTCCGTAGATCCCAACACCTGAGTCCAGGTATCCCGGCAAAAGAGAGACGTACGCCCACTGTTGGTTGAATGTTGGGCCAGCGTCTGCAACGCTGGCACAACATTCAACCAACAGTGCGTGTACGAATAGACTTTAATGCTTATCACGCCACGGGAAGGCATCCGACGTCGACCGGTTTAACACACGAAGATCATCTGGTCCGTAATGGGACATGTAGATTAAATATCAGTCTACACGTCATGCAATTCCACATGAATGTCACAGTGCAACTGTGCAAGCGCTGCTATAACATGACACAATATGACACCTCGATATTATATAGTCCTAATTCAAAACGAGAAACATCATTTCCAGGTGTTATTATTAAAATGCAAAAGCATAACACAATGTATAGGATTTTTTATATGCCGTTTTTATAGGATAATAACAGAAATAGAAATTATCAAATTGCCGCATTTTCCTAATTTGGGGAGTTTCCAATCAGTTACGAAGTAGCAATAGGAACATTGTCAAAGTCAGCATTTGACTCTCCTAGCTCTTCTTGACAGTTACGAAATTGCTTCAAATGAATGAAAAATATCCCAGATGTGAAAAAAACAATTGAAAAAGAGTCACCTCAACCAAGCCATAAGGATTTGGCAGTTCAGCAGCCTGCTCCTGGACTGTGACTGTGGTGTAGTACAGCTGTACTTACCAAAGTAGCTCTATTATTCCGTTGTGGGATTACATTTTATTTATGCATAGACCACGTCCGCGCTATTTCTACACAAGAGTTCTCCTGGAGATTTAAATTGCTTGCAATTAACCCAGAAAACAGGCTATATCGACCCAATGTTAGCTCAATGCTGGCTAAACATCGATCTAACATCTGGTGAGTGTCGCTGTGGGTGTCTTTTCACAAGAGGGATTCCAGTACAAACGAGACATTAAACCAGTGTTGTTTTAATGTTGATACACCGTCTACGACGCTGGCCCAACATTTACCCAACAATGGGTCAACATTACACATCATCGTGTAGCTTGGATGCTCATTTAATCATAGACCAGACTCGCTCTGTCAATAATTGGTCTGCATTATAGTGTGAATCGAGCGAACATATACAACAGGAGGGATTGACCCAATGCTGTTTTACCACGATACAACATTGGGTTGACTGCTCTTGCATATAGGAGTGGTCAGTCACATAACAAGAGACATTGCGTGCTGTTTGCTCATCATCATTTGCATGTGGTCACAGTTGCGATAATCAGAGGTCTGTCTGTAAAAGGGAGCAATGACATGCATAACGCCATCAGAGGCCAACAACAGGAGCAGCACAAATAACTCATTGCTCACACCATGGCTTCTAGAAGACGAATGGGCTTTATTTCTCACATATCCACTACTAGTCAGAACACAGCTGGGCCATGGTGGTTAAAGCTGCCTGTCTGTAAAGTCAGAACTCGTGGTTTCGTCAACACTCAGGCATTCAGGACCAAAAGGTCAATGTGTCGTGTTTGCCATCTTGTCGCATCAGGTCTGACAGTCAGACCGCAGTCTGTCGGTAGCAGACAACTTGATAGATGAAGATGCGTGTTCGCTGAGTTTCAGGATCAATTAAATGCACTTAGGTAATATTCCCGATGCAGTGAACAAGGCGAAAGGATAATAATGTTATTCAAATAGTCGACAAAAAATTAGGATAATGAAAACCCAAAATATAGTCCTTTCAAGGGCAAATAGATATCAATGATTCGAAAGACAGCTGGCTGATACTTTGATGGGACATATTGGCCGTGGAAAACTTATGAAGTATGAATTCTCCTGAATAAACACATGTTTCAAGAATTCGGGTGAGAGATAAAACAAATGAATAAATCATTGTCTGCCAGATTCAATAGCGACCAACCCCCAAGCACAAAATTTTAGCTGGCACTACAGAGCCGTTTCGTTTTTTGCTACCTCACATCCTCTTCACACATCGGTTTAGTCTTTTCGATGGTGACAACTCATTTATGTGTCACACATAAATAGTCAAGCCTTGATTATCATTAAGACAGAGTGAGTTTTATTAAAGCTGACATG
This sequence comes from Flabesymbios commensalis, assembly GCA_964017125.1. Lineage (NCBI taxonomy): Eukaryota > Metazoa > Annelida > Polychaeta > Terebellida > Flabelligeridae > Flabesymbios > Flabesymbios commensalis. The sequence continues at coordinate 63,994,518 of OZ024911.1, forward strand.
CGAAGTCAAAAAGACAGCAACTGCTTATTTTCCGAGTGCGTTGTTACCGTCATTTGGCTGCACATGTCATACTTTCCGAGGCCGTGGATTGATGTATTTGCTTTACCAGAAAAAAACAACATGGCGGTGACTGAGAGCGATCTCGACCCCAAGGTCCGAAAAATGTCCATAACCTTTTATTGACTGTACGACCTCTGAGCTGAGCATGCGGGCATGGAACTGAAACGTTATTGAGTCTAAAAAAACTGTTTTCGACCTGATTATTCGGGGACAAGTCTTAGAGATGACCCTCCAAAGAAATGTCCCACGATTTTGTACGGGGTCAATCTGTAGCTGAAACCTGTCTCAGCCACTGGGGCTAGGCTACAAACAGAAGTAATATCACGTGGAACGGCATAGAGGCCTATAATATGTACATTATGAATGTGATTGCCTATTATATCTACTAATCCAAACAACTGGAGGCTGGGTTTTTTTGTGATGCTCAGGTCTATATCGTGTTTACAGACAGACATGCGGACACCTGTGCAATTTTGTCACGCAATAACAATTAATCCAATGTTGGATTAAGGTTGGGCCACCGTCGAAGACGGTGGACCAACATTAGTCAAACATTGGGTCACCGTTTCGCGTTTGCTAGGCTCTGGCTTTTAGTGTTTTGTCACATAACAATAGTGGTTACGCAAAAATGTGACACCCGGGAAAAACACACCGCAGTACCACTTAGATAATCGGCAAAGACCATTAGCAAATGAGATGATAATATTGACAGAGATAAAAGTGCTCCTTTTAATAATATGATGTTGTCAAAACTAATTACCCCTTAATAATTCATGTGTATGTATCTCTACATAGATCATGCATATAATTATGGGACATGAGTTGAGATGAGTTAAAGAGATGAGATGAGCAAACCCTAACTTAATCAATTCAAATTTTTCACCCACTTGAAATTGTGTCGCTCTACCGCGACCCGCGACTTCAAATGGGTGAAACTGCCTAAATATGGACAATTTGAATACAAATATACGCTAATTTTGTATATGTAATGTTAATTCATCCTTAAAATTCTCTGTTCATATATTTTTCACCCACTTGAAGTTGTGTCTCGCTACCGCGACCCACAACTTCAAGTGGGTGAAAAATAGACTGAAAACGGCTATAGACATGATTACCACTTTGACCCTTTAACCGCCGGTGCCGCAAATATTCGGGTTTTCATTTTTTATTAGCACATTAAGTACCACCTTTTAAACATGTTAAAGATAAAATGTGACATCAACCAGCAAGATTTGAAAAGAGTTGACCACCATTTTGTCAAATATGAATAATTTTCACTCACTTGAAGTTGTGAATCGCGTCAGCGAGACACAACTTCAAGTGGGTGAAAATTCAGATTGAATTATTTGGCGGTTGAAGGATTAAGGTGTATTAAAGTTTACGAGAAAAACATAAATGTTCTCCAAAATAGTCCGGTTCATTCTCAAATTGTAGTTACTTCCACGCGTTCTAGAAATGTATTTATTTATTTATTAAAGGCTGGTAATTGCCTCGCAATGCCTTCTCCAAACAAATGGCAAATGCCAATTAGCAGCCTCAGTCATAATGCAGCACTTGGACTAGTGCGCCGGATGAAGGGTGCGTGTTTTGCCCAGTAAGGCAATATCGTGACGGCGCACAATTAACGTAATCGAACAATCACGAGAGGAAAACATAATAACGTCGACAAATGACCATCAGTCAACATGTTGGAACCACAGACTTCCAGCAACACTGTTGCGCTAGATGTTTTTTTTAGTTGTCCACAGCCGATCATGGTGGCATCCTATCGACACAATACATATAGACTCCTCTCCGACGCTGGTCCGACATTGAGCCAACGCAGACTCAGACTCAGAAAAGTATTTCTTTATTTACATGGACTCTGCGCCAGGGCTAGCTGTTTCAACCACAGATTGAACGCGTACAAAATCGTGGGACATTTCTTTGGACAGTCATATCCGCACTTCCCTTGAATAATCAGGTCGAAAGTAGTTTTTTTAGAATCAGTAACATTTCAGTTACATGCCCGCATGCTCAGCTCACAGGTCGCACAGTCACTAAAAAGGTTAGGGCATTTTTCGGACCTTGGGGTCAAGATCGCTTTTAATCCAGAAAATAAACCTGTCAGATATAACACACGTTTGGAGCATCGTTTTGCACTTATCGCAGTATATCTCTGCGTGTAACTTTCCGAGAAAGCGAGTTATAAATTTAATTATATAAAGTCGAAGTCTCGTGTTTTCGGGGCCAAGTTTGTACAGTTTATTAGCATGGCCTTCTCGCATCAGATATGTGTCAAAATAATAGAGAACACTTGACGTGGAATAGAGAGGGTGAAAGAGAAGAATATGGAGAGACTGATGAATCTATAGATTCCTTGGAGAGACATAGCGGCAAACACGACATATTGAAACAATGTTGGTTTAGTGTTGGGCCGGCGTCGATGACGGTGGCCCAACAATAAACCAACATTGTTTTAATGTGTCGTGTTTGCTGGGATAGCGGCGTAGACTGGACAATGTATTCTGCGCGTTCACCGTTAACCTATAGGTTAAGTTAACCTACAGGTTTAGTTAACTTATATGCTTAGTTACCCTATAGGTTTAGTTAACATATAGGCTTAGCTAACCTATAGCCTTAGTTAACCTACATGCTTAGTTAACCTACAGGCTTAGCTAACCTATAGCCTTAGTTAACCTACATGCTTAGTTAACTTACAGGCTTAGTTACCCTACAGGCTTAGTTAACCTACAGGCTTAGTTAACCTACAGGCTTAGTTAACCTACATGCTTAGTTAACCTACAGGCTTAGCTAACCTATAGCCTTAGTTAACCTACATGCTTAGTTAACTTACAGGCTTAGTTAACCTACAGGCTTAGTTAACCTACAGGCTTAGTTAACCTACAGGCTTAGTTAACCTATAGGCTTAGTTAACCCATATGCTTAGTTAACCTATATATAGCCTTAGTTATCTATAGGTTTAGGTAACCTATATGCTTAGTTAGCCCATGGGCTTAGTTAACCTATAGACTTAACATGCCCTTTTTATCTTTCAGACCCTGGACCAGCCTAGCATAGCTAACAATACTTCATCTAGTCATCAATCACAAAGCTTGTTATCTTGTGGCGAAGAATATGTTAGATTAAATTATTATTACTTTCTCAATATACTTATTATGAAAAGGTCAAAGCCTTTGCAGATAAAGAAACCGTGGTATTGTGGAGGACTTTCAATAGATTGATCCGGTGTTCTGTCTGTCATTCTATATTCAGAGCCAATGTTGGGTTAATGTTGGCACTCGACGCTGTGCCACCAGTAACCCAACATTGGGTCTCGTTTTTGTCTGCATGGTTGGGCTTCTGACGTTGACTCAGCATCGTTATGTCGGCTCCAGAAAGATTGCTACTGCACCAGACATGTGAGCAGTGATGGCACATTGTCAGTGACGTTGGCCCAATATTGTCCCTTGGCTGGCCCACCATAGACCCTAGTTGGGCCACTGGTCACGTCGGCTTCCTGGCAGACCTTTCACACACTCTGGCCGGTGACCTTGGCCTGCCGGGAACACCTTTCATTCACACCGCCTGATGGCCATTGACGGTGCTACATGTTCAAAGAGCTGGAATGGCCGCTGATTAATCAGTATGTGATGAAAAATAAAGAGCGCTACCTCCAAGCATACAACGTACACTATACACACAAAGATAACTATGTCCACTCCATATTGAATCCCATGTCTCAGCTACGGTCATTACGTCGTGCAAAGCCAAAAGGCAGTATCCGCTAACTTTTCAAGTAAGCAGATACTGCATTTTGGCTTTGCAAAACAGCATTTGTCTGTTATTGCAACAAGGACCATACATCTTAGCAAGCTACAGATGTTAATCCTTATTCTTAAGACCACAATCAGATTTTGAAGCCGATTGTTTGCACTATGATTGTATGAATACCTAAAACTAATAAAAGACTAGCGTAGATTTATTTTAGAAAATTGCTTTTAATGAGAAAACTAATTATTAATGTACACATCACCCCAGCAATACGAGTCATGTTATGTACTACACATGCACATAATAAAACATTGTTATTCCTAGGCATTATGAGTAATACAGTCAATACAGTGTCTCTTTAAAAATACGTTATTAACAGTCAACCATTGCAAACAGTTACTTTGGAAAAATGCGACAGCTTTCAACAGTTTTTCAATGAGCAAACTATTCAATAATTTACACATCACTCCGGCAATATGAGGCATGGTCTGTACTGCACCTGCACATAATAAACCATTGTTATACTTTGGCATTATGAGTAATATAGTATCTCGTTCAAAATAGGCTACAGACAAAATGTGAATCGAATGGTCAAGTCAAGTCAAGTCAAAATGCGAATCGATTGGCTGACAATAAAACGCCACAGATGAGAAACGAACATGAATGAGGGTTACAATAACGCTCGCTCGTCTCGCCATCTTCTGACATTTGAAATCATGACAATCATGCAAATGGTGTCCTTTACAAGGTAGACAGTACAATATTCCCAGATGACAGAGAGCGCAGGTTACCATGGTAACCGTGGTAACTCGACTCTACTCAGTGGTGAGGTGCGTGCAAAACCATAAGGCAGAAACTGCTTGCTCTTCGAGCAAGCAGTTACTGCCTTTTGAATTTGCAGGGCAGCACGGAGATGTCATTGCGGGGAGCAAGTGCGGGAAAGCATGGCCAATGCAGCATCAGCTACAACTACGTCAGCTATGTTATTATAACAGCACCGGCACCTTTAAGGATAGCATTTTCGCTCTTATTAAAGGAGTAGTCCACTGTGTACGTACAGCGGGACACATCTGCACCCAGAAAGCACCACGCACGCTGATTAGAGAGAGGCAAGTGGGGTACAACTAAAACCAGGAATGCTGTAAAATTCCTTATAGTCCAGGAGCATTAGACTTATACATGTTTTACCCGGACAAAATTCATAACAAGCTGATTTTTTCTGAAAAGGTTACCAGAGGTACTTATATTAACATGTTAAAAGTCCCCGAAAATCCACCTGGAGCTCTTTGAGAAATTCAAGATGGCGTCCAAGATGACCACCGTCATATTGTCATATCTAGGAAATTGTGTAAAGCAGTCAATTTTAGCTCAATTTTCTTTTGTAATTTACCATTTCAACTGGCTTTATGGTCAGTAAATCCATCTAGACTACTCCCAGACAATATTGATGAACATTTAACGCTTTTCTAATCCAAGATGGTGTCCAAGATGGCCGCCGATGTATAGTCATAAGGATTAAATGGCCATCTTGGCGGCCATCTTGAATTTCTCGAAAGGCTCCATCTGGATTTTCAGGGACTTTTAATATGTAAATCTAGATACCTCTGGGGACGTTTTCTGAAAAAATCAGATTGCTATGATATTTGTCCGGGTTTCAGCTGTTTTCGGGCTAATGCTCCTGGATTATTATGAATCAGCCATATGAATCAAATAAATCAGCCACAATTTTATATTAACCGCACGCTTATAAAATATAGTTATTTTCGGTTCTAATCCACTGTACTCGACCCTTACAGCGCGGAGATCGACCATATGCGTCAGAATCTAACGTCTTTAGAAGATATATTTTTACCTCTGAAGTTGATCCCCGCACTGTATGAGTAAAATATTTATAATGGCCGTTGACCCATAACATAGATATTCAAAAGAAGCAGAGAAAAATAACTACATGTAAGACATTTATGATGATTTCAAATTGAACAAAACGCTTTGGTCTCTTGGTTTATATAAAAAGATTTCAGTGCTTTATGGGTTAATACTAACTTAGTCATAAACTGAAGACTAACTGGACATTTATATGTATTTATACATTGATCAACAAAAGCAAAAAGAAGACTTCTGTAAAATATATGAGTTCTCATTGTCGGAATGTATACATACATTCCAAAGAGGAGTTGAAAATGAGGACTTCGCACTGTCATATTACGATAATACCAGGTCGTCCAGTTTGTAAAGTATATCCATCATCGCTTAACTCCATTGGACCTACGTCAGCAAATTGCGTCAGCTAAATAGCAAATCAGTGTTCTATGGCTTAAGGCACGATGTCTGCAGGGTAATCGAATAAAATCTCTATTGAAGGATGCACAGATATTGTGAGTTATAAACAGATGTTTTTTGCATCATGTGAAGCTGAAAGTTGTGTCAGTTGATTATTTTAGCCCCAAATTATTTAAAAACACCGAAATCATCAATTCAGCAATCACAGAAAAAGTATCAGGTTTATTTGAGAGATTTTTTATCCTCTATGATATTAACCCTTTTAAAACCGCCAAATTATTCAATCTGAATTTTCACTCACTTGAAGTTGTGTCTCGCTGACGCGATCCACAACTTCAAGTGAGTGAAAATTATTCAGTTTTGACAAAATTGAGGTCGACTGTTTTCAAATATTGCTGATTGATGTCACATTTTATCTTTAAAAGGTGGTACCCAATGTGCTGATAAAAAATGAAAACCCGAATATATGCGGCACCGGCGGTTAAAGGATTAACACCGCTAGGCGCGACTATAGTCGTTTAAAATCTGTTTCATCAGCAGGGTAATTAACAGTGATTGAGAATGAAATGAGTGTTTATACATCAAAATTTGCAAATGCGTGGTATCAAATTAAACAACTATCAGTAATTTTCACCCACTTGAGGTTGTGGATCGCGGCAGTGAGACACAACAAGCGCTAAAATAAATAATTTAAATTTTCACAACCTCACAACCAAGTAACAGCTCTCTAAGATAAACTACTATTCATCCATGTTTTAAACTCGTGAATAGCACGGGTTAAAAAGCACTAGTGCCATGAGTAGTGAGGTATTGAAATGAATGGGGTTTTAAGCCACTTTTGTGCACATATAGTCTAAACGGGGCCAGTAGAACCTCATGAGGATGGTGAGATGAATGCGATGACACTGTCCTCCAGACACAAGATTAGAAATTCGCTTCCTGACGGTTTGAGTCCCAGCACGCTACCTCTCGGTCACGGAGGTTCTCCACAATATTGAATCTTTACGAGTGAACGGAGAAGAAACGTTTTGTTTCTTTAAAACTTGGAAGGCCAGAGTGGGGTTCGAATCCGCGATCTCCGACTTTCCAAGCAGGCAGAACTGGTGCATTTATTGAGCACTAGTGCCGGGGTGTCAGTGCTGTTCAAACCAGACTAATTAATTATCTACAAAGGATAAAAAGTGTCAGTACTTGATATCAGACAGGTAATATTAGCAGCAATTCTGTGGTTACAGTATCTCATCTGCGCCTTTCTTGATAAACATGAACTTTCCCCACAGCGGCTAAAATGATCATTAGGATCCTCCAGTTTGCACCAAATACGAGGCAATAACTCAATGGTGTTTCAATGTTGGTCCACCGTCTTCGACGCTGGCCCAACATTGAAACAGCATCGAGTGAGTGCCTCGTGTTTGGTGGGAGATCTGCACCTGAACGTGAACAATCACCTTACAGTGCCTGCAATCAAGAATACTAGAACAGACTGTTCTAGTATCCTTCTTGCAATCAATCTTCCCTTACTATATACCCTACCGAATCTTATCCGTGTAAAGTGTACCATATAGCTCTTCACGTTTCTACTTTTACAGCGCTGTTCACAAAAAAGTATATGTTTTGTATACGGTACTTCACGAAAAGAAAGCTATAATACTTGCTCAGCTACTTCGCGTCGCAGCGTACATAACTTAAATTTAGGTTATGTAATGATCACTTTCAGCTATAGCAAGTTATCTGTGGTCTGCATGTCTGATCTGACTTGCCAAGATGTATACTGATAATATATTTTGATAGCCTGACTTGCCAAGATGTATACTGATAATATATTTTAATAGCCTGACTTGCCAAGATGTATACTGATAATATATTTTAATAATCATTATGAAAAAGACATCTAAAAGTACAAGCAATATGTCGCTACTTCTCAGCACACGATGCATTGTAGTAGTAGTAGTAGTAAATCATTGCTTTATGTCACTTTTCGGCACAACTGGTTATTTAGGTGACATTGTAATACGATAAAAACGTTGTAGTCAATTGATGAGATGAAATTATGTACAGATCATGATGTGAGGGTGGGGGTGATAGGGCATGGTGAGTTATTGAGAGCGATTTCCTTCGCTCGCCCGATGCATTGAAACAACATAGGTTCCTTCCAGTACTATTACCATGCAACCCCAGGAGAACCCTTGCAGGGTTCTCCTGGGGTTGCATGGTAATAGTACTAAAAAGTTCTTTTTGAAGAACCTATATTGTTTAGAGTGTATAGTGTCTGGTTAACATTGGTACACCGTCTGCGACGCTGGCACAACATCAGTCCATAACTGTCTCTTTCGATTTCGTTGTATGAACAATTACCGGAATTTTCTGGGACGAAGTCTGAAGCGCCGAATGATTTATCGCCTCTACTTGTGCAGCTCTCAAACGGAATGTCCACCAGCAGTAAAAACAAAGTAGTCAATTTAAGCGTTGTTCAGAACACCTGGGCAGGGAACTCCCACGTCTACATGGTTTCCCCGGAAACACCAGGCGTTTGTCAGGAGGTCCAATACGCTGGAGAAACATCCAGACGAATGTGGGTGTGAGTAGGAGGTCGAGGTCGATAATATTATGTAGACTTTAATTTTGTTCCGCTGAAAAATCACATTTTACAAAGTGTTCTAACAGCAGGACACCACACCATTTTTTCTCTCAACTCTGTAGTATTTTCCCAGCAGACACAAGACGTTGAATCAATCTTGGTTTAACGTTGGTCCAACGTCGTAGACGGTGGACCGACGTCAAACCAACATTGATTTAACGTTTTGTCTGCACTTAACCCTTTCAGAGCGGGGACCGTCTTTAGGCGCCAGAATCTGACTTTACTTCTAAAGACGATCCGCGCACTGAAAGAGTTAATAAAATTGTAATGGCCGAAGACCCATAACAAATGTATTCAAATGAATCTAACTAAGATATTCATGATGATCTCAAATCGAAAACCCCTTTAGTATCCATGGTTCAAACAAAAAGCATTCAGCGCTGCATGCGTTAATATAGAATAATATCAAGACATGGATTTGAGACAAATGGGTCATTTCTCATTTATTATATATTTGGCTACATACTCTGACACTCTCTGTATGCGAGTCTTACAGAGGCAATGGATTTTTGATGTGACAATTAACCCTTTAACCGCCAAATTATTCAATTTGAATTTTACCCACTTGCAGTTGTGTCTCGCTGACGCGATCCACAACTCCAAGTGAGTGAAAATTATTCAGATTTGTCAAAATGGAGGTTAACTGTTTTCAAATCCTGCTGATTGATGTCACATTTTATCTTTAGCATGTTTAAAAGGTGGTACTTAATGTGCTAATAAAAAATGAAAACAGTAATATATGCGGCACCGGCGGTTAAAGGGTTGAAGTGATTGAGAGAACAATGTTTTATACATGCCATGTAATTGCTGCTGATCACTTATAATTATAAGTCATGACCATAATGACTAAGCCTATCCGAAAAGGCGAGACATTGACCCAATGTTGGATTGATGGTGGTGGTCCACCTTCAACGACGCTAGCATAATGGCAAACCAACATTGGCCCGACGTCTTGTGCATGATGGAACTGTAGTGCTTAACGTACCTGCATCCCAGCAAACACGAGATGTTGAGCCAATGATGATTTAAGGTTGGCCCATAATCTGCGACGCTGGGCCAACCTCCAACCATCATTGGTTCAACGTCTCTTGTTTACTGTATTTGATCCAGTGTGCCACTCTATTTTACAAACCAAAAGGCAGTAACTGCTCACTTTTCAAGTGAGCAGTTACTGCCTTTCGGCTTTGCATGGAGGCACTGCCCAGCGACGGTGAAAGTCCGCGATCTATGAGGCAGTTAATGTCTGGACAATGGTATGCTCAGCAAAGCCAAAAGGCAGTATCTGCTTACTTTACAAGTAAGCAGATACTGCCTTTTGGCTTTGCAGGGCACAGTGTTGGGGCTTTGAGAGCAGACCATCCAGCCTGGCTTAATAAACCACCGGGAAAGACACAAAAGTCTGGCTTTAAGAGCGAGCCAAAAGAGTCAGGGAGAGGCACGCCAATTGATGGCCTTGTCCTCGCGGGTCTTTCCTGGAAAGGTCGAGCATCTGGCGTGGACATGGCACAAAAGAGATAAAAAAGTCAAGACAGGTGTACAAAGAAACACTGTCAAACTTCAACCTTTCAGGGCGGGAACCACCCTCGCTGACCAGGGCCTGGAAGAAAGTGCAGCATGTCAAAAATAACGAAGAAAAATACACTGTGCAGTCAGTATGGGCGGGAACAGTCTTTATACGTCAGAATCTGACGTCTACAGACGTCTGATTCTGACGTATAACGACAGTCCCCGCAATGAAAAAAAGAAAATATATATAATGGCCGTAAATCCATGCCATAAGTAATCAAATTAGGCGAAAAGAGTTAACTAAGACATTTATGATGATTTCACAGTGAAAACAACCCTTTGGTCTCCATGGTTTATACGACAATATTTCAGCGTTGTTTCGATGTGTCAAATTTGCTGGGGGGGGGGGGGGGATCACATCCTGTTATACATCATATCACTTCAACTTTTTCAGCATCTCTGTCGCAACATTAGATTTTGCTTATTTGAGCAGATATGAAACAGATATTGAATTCATTTTAAAGATAAATATCTATTGGATTCGCTGATGACAGATATGTGAAACAGTATGCGATATATGCGGCGAAATAAAAGCTATTAAATCAAAATGACTTCGTGTTACAAGCATTCCAGACATGAACCGTAAGATGGACTTTCGCCGGCGGCACGCGATCGATTTAACCCCCTATTAACGCCCGCGAAATACATTTTAATTGAGTTTACCTAACTTAGTGACCATTTATGAATCAACTCAGCTGATTTTCAAACATTCTATCAGTTAGCCAATTTATCGTGTGGGAGCATTTTTAAAACACCTCCCGAAAAACATTTCGGTCATTTAAACCATTTGTGATCATGTGAATATCTTACGTTTCAGATACATGCTGCGCTCTAGCCCGGAACAGAGTGGAGGACGAGATCTTTCTGCTACCAGATTGCTGCTGCCACGGACCCAATCTGGGTGATTCTTCACCCCCCCCCCATCTCCCCATCTGTCAATTCTTTGATCCACTATCATACCTTTGAGAATTGTAGTACGTGTGATAAATCTGATTGAACCGTGATCCAAGCAAACGCAAGACGTTCAAACACTGGTTTAATGTCGGTGCACCGTCGTAAACGTTGGGCCTACATTAAACCAGCATTTGATCAACGTCTTAGCTCGACGAATAAGAGGTGCTTTGACTGCTTCCCCAATGTACCATGGTAGAACCACTATGTAAGCTTATCAGGCTATCTGTTGCTTCTGGCCTTATTCTGTGAAACTCAATAGCCTTGACCTGCAATATTTTAACCTAGCAATCTAGTACAATGAAGTATGGGGGAGGGGGCTTATATAATATTGTTTTCACTCAGTAGCCGTTTAAAATGGTTTCCGGTGACATCACTGCATTTCACAGAATAGAATGAGCAAAATAATTGAAAATTAATCAAATGTTACAGGAAAGCAGAATGTTACTTCTGAAGAAATTATAACGACACAATATGAAACTATACCCAACTACAGGGTTCTAGCACCGACACCATCATCCTGAAGATCTAATATAAGTTGAATTTTCCATCCATAACAGCTTCTCCCTCAATATGAAGAAATACGACACAGTTACTCTACATGTATAAGTCCTAGGAGACCAACATGGGATAAATTCAAAGCCAGAAGACGAAATACAATATTTGCTCACATTACAAGTAAGCAGATACTGCCTTTTGTCTTTTCAGAGCAGTAATGTGATCTGCAATATTATTAAAGAGATCGGTTACAGTAAAATAATGGCCATCCAGCAGCGCACACGCCATCTTAAACATCATTTATGTTGGTTCAATGTTGGGCCACCGTGGCCCAACATTGAACCAACATAAATGATGCTTAAGATGGCGTACACGCTGCTCATGATAGCACATCAGCTGACCTACATCCTAGGTATCTGATTGGTCAAAGATGCCATCTGAACGAATCAGGTGATTTGGGTGGAGGTGATGAAGGATTGCAGCTTCATTTACCTGTTTACAATGTGTGATACCTGTCCCACTGGTGGACAGCAAGTAATGGCTCAAATACCCCCCTCCCCCACCCACCACACTGGAAGGAAGTTAAGTCATAGAGCTCACAAGAAGGAGCCTTGGTCTCCCTGGTGGTGGTAATGGCAAAAATGAGGGTTGTGACATAACCGTCGTATATCATTAAAAATATTATTTTAAGGAATACATGACTTCTAATCCACTATTGGTAATAACAATAAAAAAATATTGCTCTCGATATAACAAAAGTGGCATTCGATATCAATCCAACCCCATCTTGTCCAGCCAAACCTAGACCTACGCAAAACGCAGCATGCGCGCCACACACAACTTGATTCATGAATATGTTCAACCAGAGGCGTGTAATGAAATGTTGGGGGAGCACAGCAGAAGGTTTTTTCTGGGATATGCCACCACACGAGCGCAATATTTATTTTCCTATTGTGGCGATGTAGGCCTACAATTAGGAGAGTCACAAACATTCGTTACTACCAGTCCTATACCACACATGACAGGTGAAGTTGACATAGCAGTATTCGCGAACAAAACAACTACACGAAGCACTGTAGCAATGTTATTTTAATATTGGTCCAACGTCTACGACGCTGGCCCAACATTAAAACGACATTGTGTCAATGTCTGATCGTTGCTATGTAAACCTGCAGGTTAATCACAAAACATTACCAGTTATTAGTGGCTTTGTTTAGCTTGACACATGTTACTGATCTAGCTACATTTGTGATTCACCCAAGATTTAGAACATTTTATACACTGTAAGTAGCATCGTTTAAACGCGGAGTAATAACTGTTTGGGGGCAGTGTTCTTTGTATGAATATAAAACTATAACGTTAGGCTCTGCTTTCATCCATTTTCAGCTAAATAATTGTTTCCAGTTCAATGTGTAGACGACAAAATAGTGCACAACAATGTATGCATTGTCAGTGTGTTAATATACATGCATTCGTTCTTGACAAACTAGTCATGTGTTTATCATGTTTATTGGGCGCCAGATTTTGCTAACTTTTTCACCGCTTTGTGAAGCAAATATATTTCGATGAGCTGTATTGAATTTAAATATCTGGTATGCTGAGACAGGCTTGAACGAACTTCTATTGATATTGGGATGTCATCTGCAGCTTGGTTATTTCTTATTTTAACCATTAAATAGCTACAATACTTTTGCATAAGCCATGGAAACCAAAGGGTTCAATTTTAAACCAACATAAATGTCTTAGTTAACTCTTTCTGCTTCATTTGAATACCTGTGTTGTGGGTCTACAGCCGATAGAAATATTGCGATACTTACAATGCGGGAACCGTCTTTAGACGTCAGAATTTAGCGTCTGCAGACGCCAGATTCTGACGTATAAAGACGGTCCCCTCAAAGAGTTAACAAAAAATATGTTTAAAAGCTAGATCTGCTACAAATGGCAATATAACTGTTATTTTAAATTGAGATCTACGCAATCAGTAAATTTCAGTATTCGTTTTGAATCAGACTGTGCAAAATTAAACGTTTGGCCAAGCTTTGCCACCGTTATTATAATATAACGGAGGTGTTTGATATGAAGACGTTTCCAATATTCAGTCTCTATTACTACCCGCCTTAACGATCCCTTGTCATTATTTGATAATACAGGGTGTCAGGTTATACTATCATAGCAAACACGTGATGTAGAACCAATGTTAGCTAAACGTTAGGCCAGCGTCGTAGACGGTAATAATAGCTATATTAAATTAGGTAAACATCTCCGTCAGCGTCGCAGACGGTGGTCTAACGTTTACCTAACATTGGAACAACATCTCGAGATTGGCGAATCCTGTATCGAATACGCAGAAGAAGCCAATGGCATGGAGAACATGGACAAAGCATTGTGACAATCGCGTGAGTCAAGGCTTGTCAGGGTGAGATATATCAATCCTGCTCGAAATCAGGGAAGTATTTCACAATACATTTTAGTATGACTAACATGTAGCTGGTATACAAGTTATAAAATAAACACCCAATTTAAAATACTAATAAATACTTAAATACTTACTATATAATACTATGTAATTATTGACTTAGATTGCGTTAGGACATCATGCAAAGTTCAGATGTATTCGTTCTCACTCAGTGTCGAAACAACTAAGTCTGTCAGGATGCGTTAGGATGACTTCTAATCCACTATTTATATGGAGGTGTGGCTGTCACTAAGGTTACAGGTAACAGTCATTTAGAGATCAGGAAGCTACGTTGAACCATTGTTGGTTTGATATTGGGCCAACGTCGTAGACCAACAACGCCTGGTGCTTACTGAGCAGTGAGTGGCTAGGACTTGAGAGACACTGACTCATAGTCATTGGTCAATGAGCATTCCAATAATTTACATGCATTCCAGCCTACATTACTTCCTTAATACAAGGAGGTGTAATAACACTCCCCTGGTTAAACGTTATAGTGTATTTGATTTTCTGTGTCGATCTCTAAAACAATCTCCAAATAGGCAACGGTTACTATCACTCGACCTACAGCGCGAATCGCATACGCCGTCAAAATAGGAGCGTTTCTGTTTCGTTCGATACATTAAATGTACATTTGGGTATTTTATAAAAATGCAAACTTTTTATATTTACCCGGAGAAGACTATTCCCGCTGTATGTCACATCTCAAGGCGAATAAAAATAAATTAATGCGAACCGCAATGGTTTAGAGTAAACACGGGACAACATTAACCCGACTTTGGGCCGGTGTCCCGTGTGTGCTGAGTTTGGGTCTCTGTGTGACCATGATGACGCATGTATGAGTTTCTGGCACTGAGGGGATTAACTCGTATTATATTAAGTGCTTCATTAATCCTTGACATTTAGATTCGTGGCATTGCTGACGCAATTCTGCCGTACAAAGCCAAAAGGCAGTAGGCCCTTTCTGCTTTCTTTAAAAGTAAAAGGATACTGCCTTTTGCTTTTGCAGGGCAGAATGACAACAGAACTTTCGTGATCTAACTTGGTTCTTTATCATGTTCATTTGGATCTGCATCAGAAAACAAAATTCATTTTTATTTGTTGAGAAAATCAATTCTTAGATACCTCGCCCACACAATGAAGTGGCGAGAGGAGCAAAATTACATAATGATCTTTGTCATTGTGAATACAGGGCGTGCTCCCCTTTTACCTAACCCTAACAGCATGTCACACCTTGGCGATCAGCGTCAACGATCGCGTAACGCGCGAAAAAATCAGGCGAAAGCTGGCGAACGCTGGCGAACGCTGATCATCGCTGGACCATCGCTATCCTATCGCCATATGCGTTTAGCGATCGTTGTTGATCGCAGATGAACGCTGATGAACGCTGGGGGTTTTGAACAAGTTCAAAACTTTCAACGCACACCAGCGTGTAAGAGGAGACGTTAGATGAGCGCTGGATGGTCGCTATACTTAATCGTTCCACACGCTAAGGTAGCGTTACTCGATTGTTGTACACGCTATAGGAGCGTTACTCAGTCGCTGTACACGCTAGGGTAGCGTGACTCGATCGTTGTACACGCCACTGAGAGCGTTACTCAGTTGCTGTACCATATTGCCTATAATATATAATTATATAGGCCCCTATTACATTTCCTGGTGAATCACTTAACACCTTTAGAATGATAGACAACATAGCTACAAATATATCAATCTTTATAAAAGTTTCAGCGCATTTATAAAAGTTTAGAGATGTTTGAAAATTCAACATATATTGTCTCATGGGTTTTTTTTACCGTTAACATATTTAAAAAGATCAATTTACCGCTAGAAATGTACTAAAACCAATGAAATACTGCAGTAAAACCTCATGGTTTTTTATACACTTCTGGTGTGAAATATGATGTGCGTTCTTTAGTCGTCAATCACGTTACTCTAACGCTACTCATGCGCATATGAACGCTAGACAATCGTTCTGGATCATGAGAGTCCATCAATTGCCAGCGTTTTCAATATTTCTAAATATTTTTTCGTGCGTTACGCGATCGTCGACGCTGATCGCCAAGGTGTGACAGGCCCTTTTTTCGGAGAATTTTTTTATGAAAACCAAGAGACCCAAGTTTTTTTTTAATTTGAATTAAATGTCCAACTTAGCTTTTTCCGCTTCATTTGAATACCTATGGTATTGGTCTACGACCACTATTTAATAAATGTTTTACTTTAGACGTTAGATTCTGACGTCTAAAGGCGGTTGCCGCCCTGAAAGGGATAATGTGTATGTATTGTTTTGTCGTGTATATTATGCCGTGACAGAAATCACAAAGGGTATCGATCTCACTTTACCAACACGCAAACAGATCTGGATCGTATTGATTCTAATAATTATACTACGACAATGATCTGGTATCTATAGATATGGATGTATAATCATCTACTTCTGCTGTGCACAGCTAAAAGGCGTATATGCTTACTTTACAAGTAAGCAGATACTCCTTTTTGGCTATGTCCAGAAAACATGAGCCGTTGAAACTATCCCGGCGAATAAGACACGTTGACGCAATGCTTGGCTAATGTTGACTCACCGTCCACGACGCTGGGCCAACATTAGACTAGCATTGGGTCAACGTGGGGTATTTGCTATAGGATGTTGGTTGAATCCTGGAGCGCATACGAAAACAACCAAAGGAACAAATTTAATTACAGTTTGGTTTACACCAAACCTAAGAAAATTATTACACATTTTGTCTGTTTATGTAATGCCTAAATGCCTAAATGAATAAAAAACACAACAAAAATAGTTTAATTTTTTGCCCCCTAGCAAAAATGGTGAATACAGAAGAGAAGTGATGATAGATATAACAAACAAAACAACACTAGTACTCAAACTTGTATAAAATACAAAATACAGCTAAAATAAATTAGGGAAATATTGACAACACTGGGCTTCTTTTTTTAATATTAGGCCTTGTAAACAGCCCAAAGGGCAGTACATGCACATGAGAAAATACTCAGAATTCTTCAATTTCAGGGAGCTCACGAAGAATAATATCCAGAAAAACACACAAAAAAGGGTAGACAAAAAATCGTATTATCTGATTGCATGGGCGGAATAAATAAAAAAAATATTGATTATCTTATAGCAAAATAAATACCAAATATCCTAAATTACAAATAATACGTAACATGAATGTGCGAATGGGATACAATTCACAAGTCGACATGCGATAGGTCATTATAATTTTTTACAGATGTGAGATTAACCCTTTCAGTGCGTCAGACGTCAGAATCTGGCGTCTGTAGACCTCATATTCTGACGTACTAAGACGGTCCCCGCACTGAAGGAATTACAATATTTCTAATGATCGTAGACCTATAACATATAGGTATTCAAATGAATCAGAAAGAGCTAACAAAACCATTTATAATGATTTCAAATTGATAAAAACTTTTGGTCTCCATGGTTTATTCAAAATAATTAAGCGTTGTAAGGGTCAGTCACGATAAACGAGTTTTTAAACCAATTATAATTTTATTACATCTTTTTTTTGTTTATCAATTTTCGCCCGGCACGAAAAGTAAATGAAACCATTCAATTTGATGTACTCTCGCTAAATAAGAGGGATTGTTCTTATGATGGTATAATATATATAATGTTAGACTTCCGTCTGTAATAATGTTAGACCACCGTCTACGAAGGTGGCCTAACATTATAATAACATTTTGTATCAACCCTTTAACCGCCAAATTATTTAATCTGAATTTTCACCCACTTGAAGTTGTGTCTCGCTGACGCGATCCACAACTTCAAGTGAGTAAAAAATATTCAGATTTGAAAAAAATGGAGGTGAACTGTTTTCAAATATTGCTGATTGATAACACATTTTATCTTTAACATGTTTAAAAGGTGGTACCTAATGTGCTAATAAAAAATGAAAACCCGAATATAGGCGGCACCGGCGGTTAAAGGGTTAAAGCGCTGAACTAGTTTTATATAAGATATAAGAGACCAAAGGGTTTTTTCAATTTGAAATCATCATAAATGTCTTAGTTATTGGTTTAATATTACTTTGTCCACCAAATGCAATTCTGGCTCAGCATTAAAATACCATCGGTTCAACCTCAGGGTTGGCAATAAGTCAGAAATTCTTAGATATAGCCACCCACCCGAGCCACCCAGCCAGCAATCCAATCATCTACCAGTCGTACAGTGCTGCTCTGCAGAGCCAAAAGGCAGTACCTACTTACTTGTAAACTAAGCAGATACTGCATTCTGTTTTTTTCCTGCAAAGCTGAAAGGCAGTATCTGCTTATTTGTGAAGTAAGTGAGCAGATACTGTCTTTTAGCTTTGCATGGCAGAACCGTTCCGTAGAGCAACGAAGAGAATAGAGGAGGCAGAGCATCACATGAATATGACGCCAGTGATAACGTCACAGTTGACCTTCCAGATGGCAGAATATTGCTAGTTTTCTTCGCTGTCTCCGCTCCCCTCCATCTAATAACCAGCAGTAATGAAACGATATATTTCAGGTGTAGGCTATCTTTCTTATGTATTTGGCGTGGAAGATATTAACGCTTGTATTCGGCAAACACAAAATGTTGAACACATGTTGGTTTAATGTTGGGCCAGCGTCGCAGACGGTGGACCAACATTAAGTCGACATTGTTTCAACGACATTTACAAATGTTGACGTTTTTACCCAATAACTGTGATTTAAACGTTTAAATGAAACGGCTGAGAAACGATTATAGCCGGGGTTAGAGGTGAAAGGGTTAATAATGCACATCCAGTGAACACGATACACTGAGTAAACGTTGGACCAACGTTAAACCAGCATTGGTTTAATGTACCGTGTATACTAGGACACTAGTTCTTTGTCTTCTTTGTTCTGGTTACATTGAGCTGATAACAAAATAACTATGGTTAGTATGGATTCCGTTTTCTACTCCTTAGATGCGAAATGTTTAAGATATTTACCTCTTAGAACGCTGAAATATTTTTGGATAAACCATAGACACCAAAGTGTTTCTTTCAATTTGAAATCATCATAAACATGGTGAATGTCTTATTCAGCTCTTTCCGCTTCATTTGAATACCTATGTTATGGGTATACGCCCATTAGAAATATTTTTATTATTCCAGTGCGGGGATCGTCAGAATCTGACGTCCCGCGCTGAAAGAGTTAAACCTAGTGCACAATTTGTGCTATGTGCGTACCTAGTGGAGAAAGGGTCAAAACATACAGTCGTGACGCGTGGTGATGAAAACTTGCAAAAATAAATCTAGACATATCTAATAAACTTCAACAAGATAGAAATAAATTGTTGGTTTTTAAAATAGCATAGATAATAACATTTGTTGAACTTTAAGTGAAGACATTACGACTAAACACCCATTAAACACTCAGGATGCATCAAAATATCATTTGGAATCCCTGAAAACTGAACAAATAGTTTTCTACATCCGATGGTTTTAAAATTATTTTGTTCGCAAAACTGTTTTAATGGAACATGTATATTGCATTTTTTTTAATTTTTAACTGATTTCAAGCCATCTTTAAGTCGAGACAGCATTTTGCGGCTTGTAGTGAATGAATCAAGATTGCGATGTAAATGCAGGTTTAAAAGGTTCAAGAAACGTTATTCATGCGTCAATACAATGTATAGGCTACAATGACGACTGTAAAGGTAGCTAGAACATAACCCTTTAACCGCCAAATTATTCAATTGGAATTTTCACCCACTTGAAGTTGTGATCGCTGACGCGATCCACAACTTCAAGTGAGTGAAAATTATTCAGATTTGACTAAATAAAGGTGAATTTTTTTTAATTTTGCTGATTTAATATCACGTTTCATCTTTAACATGCTTAGAATGTGGTACATAATGTGGTAAAAAAGGGTTAACCCTTTAACCGCCAAATTATTCAATTTGAATTTTCACCCACTTGAAGTTGTGTCTCGCTGACGCGATCCACAGCTTCAAATGAGTGAAAATTATTTAGATTTGACAAAATAGAGGTCAACTCTTTTCAAATCTCTTTTCACATTTTATATTTAACATATTTAAAAAGTGGTACTCAATGTGCTAATAAAAAATGAAAACCCGAATATATGCGGCACCGGCGGTTAAAGGGTTAAAGGGGTAATTATTTATCGGGTGCCTCGATGAAAGCACCAGTATGGAATACAACACGCAACAGGGAGCTATATTTATACAAAGTCATTCCACATCATTTCATTTCGCCCTTTTAGATTGATATAAAGTATCATGTCTGCTAGCAGACAGACAGACAGATATTTTATTGACAGAAAGAAAGTCAATCCGGACTAATTTGTCATAGAAATGAGAGAGATATATGTACATGTATAACAGAAGATGTATTTCATCGTCAATTTCGCTTGATTCACACCTTGTGCGTATTCGTTGGTTTATTGGAATTATTGGATTATGACACAGCGTTGGTTTGTTATAAGACACGCTCTCCTAGATTACCATGATTACGACCTGAATTAGCCAACAGACACGAGACCCAGTGTTGAATTGATGCTGGGCCAGCTCGCAGACGTTTGTCCAGCACTACATCAGCCCCTATACAGCGCGGGAGGGGGGGGAATAACCCTCTGTTCTCTTAGTTTATATACGAATATTTCAACGCTTTAACCCTTTAACCACCAAATTATTCAATCTGAATTTCCACCCACTTGAAGTTGTGTCTCGCTGACGCGATCCACAACTTCAAGTGAGTGAAAATTATTCAGATTTGACAAAATGGAGGTCAACCGTTTTCAAATATTGCTAATTGATGTTTAAAAGGTGGTACTGAATGTGCTAATAAAAAAATGAAAACCCGAATATATGTGACACCGGCGATTAAAGGGTTGAGGGATAATGAAGTTACGAGTGACATTTTCTCCCTGTCTCGTCAACTTGTTGCTGCTATTTTCAAACTCACCTTTTTCCAACAGGCAAAAACTCGGTCTAGGCTCAGACGCATACATGGATGTCTAGCAGGCGTACGCCATCAGCGTCAATTATATCAACTATTAATATCTAGGCTACGCTCAAGGCAATAAATGACAATCGAGGCACGTGATTTCTCAATCACGTCTTTGATGGATAAAACCATACTATATAATATTATTAATAAATTGGCAAAATTCTCGGATCAAATCACCTGCCGCCTTGTTTTGCGCTGATAAAGTCAGAAAGTCGTATCTGCCACATTGTGCAGCGGCGGATACGACCCTTTTAAACTTAGGGGACGTTATTGTCCGCGTGTGTGACACAGGTGGTTTATTGACTGGCTTTATCACGGCTTACAAGAAAGGTCACTTGTCTGAGGCGGGGTTTAACCCTTTCAGTACCAACGCAAACTATTTAAAGTTTCACCCATTTGAAGCTGTGTCTCGCTACCGCGATCCACAGCTTCAAATGAGTAAAAATCCCTCCCATATCGTTTAATGTTAGAACAAACATTTTGCATTTCTTTATGATTGGACACGTATTTCATCCCAAACACCGTTATATGATATGAATAGTAATGATGTTGCTAAAACGGCCATGGTCACTCTTGGCGTTCAAAGGGTTTAGATGACACACAGGTGGTCAGCCAGGTCCTGGGATTAAGGGGGGGGGGGAGAATATAGTACATGTATCAGTTATGGCTGAGTGAAAAGACTGCAACGGTAAACGGTCAACGAAAGGGTGAAAACAAGCCGCGAAGAACAACAACTTTAATGATCAGAAGGTTTTTTTAAATAGAATATGTTGAGTGAAGACACGCTTCCAAGTTTCCCATTTAATATGGCGACATTCACGCAAGCGCATTGCGAATGTCGGCATATTAAATACGAAAGCTTCTAAGGTTTTTTTCAAAAAGAATGATTGGTCCGCGTCATATCCCATTCCAGCTAATTTTTTAAGTCTTAGCAGAATATTCTAAGATAAAATGAAATGAATCGGGCTTTAGGCCACCTTTATGCTCATATAGGCTAAACTGGGCCAGGAGAACCTCCTGAGGATGGTGAGATGATTGAGATGACACTGTCCTCCAGACACAGGATTCTAAATTTGAGCCCTGGCGGTCTGAGGCCGAGCACGCTACCTCTCGGTCACGGAGGCTCCCCACAATACTGACTTTCTCACGTGGATGGGGAAGAAACATATTTTGTTTCTTTCAAACCGCCGAGACCGGTGACAGAACCCCGAACTCTGGGGTGAAAGGCAGCGGTGCTAACCACTACCCTAGGGCCCCCGCCCACATATATTCTAAGATATAGAAAAAATTCAAGTATAATACTGTTCTAACGAACAAAATTAGAAAGGCTATAGCCAGTTGATACACCAAGAGTGTTTCGAAACAACGTAAAATCACCTTCCTACTGTACACGATCGGTCGGAAAAGTACATGGTTATAGCGCACCGATCCTCTTTCTTTGTCGCGCGGCATCGAATGCAATACCTACATCCAAAAAGACCAAGTAAACTAAATCGAGTAACTGGAAAATCAAGAAAGAACCCTTATCCTGCTAAGTTAAATAATTTAATTTTCACCCACCTGAAGTTGTGTCTCGCTACCGCGATCCACAACTTCAAATGCGAGAAAGTTACAGATATTTGTTCAATTTGACATCAAACATTTGTAAATCTTGATGTTTAAACACACATTTCATTCCCAATAACTGTCATTTAATCAGCCAGCAAAACGGATTAAAAACGACTAATGTCGCGACCAGCAGGCAAAGGGTTAATAATGTTACACAGACACAAAGCCAACCTGATAAATAGTTAGTATTATAATGAAAAATCACGCTTTCTCGTGCCTCTCTAGTGCACTAAGGGTTGCACGATTGGCAAACACTGTGAGCGAAATCAAGTGATTTATGGTGGTATTCCTGTAAACCCGGAAGAAGTGCCGCCCTTCCTGGTGTAAAAGAAACAAAAAAGCGCACTCCGCTTTACCATGTATACTGCTCTAATGACCTGATGACGACAGACACGACAACATTACTGACAGCTGTAACCCTTTAAGCGCAAAGCGCGACTATAATCGTTTGTAATACGTCTTATTAGCCGATCAAATCATTGCGATATTGGGGATGAAATGGTTGTTTGAACTTCAACATTTGCAAATGTTTGGTTTTAATTTTAATCAAATATGAGTAATTTTCACCCGCTTGAAGTTGTGGCTCGCGGTAGCGAGACACAACTTCAAGTGGGTGAAAATTTAAATTATATAATTTATCGCTTCAACATGTTCAAGGGTTAAGAATCCCGTCACGTGAGAAAACGCACATTTTCAGTCACTTTAAGTTGTGTCAAGTATAAGTGACACTTACTCATATAGAACACAGTTACTGTTCTAGTAGACTATCAATATCTGATCAATACGTGAGAATTAATCGATTCACTGTTGTGGATAACTGTCGTGACCGAGGGCTAGAGTACTCGATCTCAGACCACCACGAAGGTGCCAAGTTCGAATCGTGTCCGGGAGGGGGGCTGATTATCATCTCATCATTCTAAGGAGATTCCCTTGGTTCCGGTATGAAGCTCTCGAGACGACATGCATTGAAAAATTATATTTGATTATATTTGAAATCATCATGAATCTCTTTCCGCTGCATTTGAATACCTGTGTTATGGGTCAACGGCCAATATAATTTTGTAATTCTTTCAGTGCGGGGTTCGTCTTTAGACGTCATAATCTGACGTCTATAGACGTCAGATTCTGACGTCTGAAGACGGTCCCCGCGCTGAAAGGGTTAAAACACACAGTTTGACTTAATCCTAAATTGTCTCACCTACTTTTTCACCCACTTAAAGTTGTGTCTCGCTACCGCGACCCGCAACTTGAAGTGGGTAAAAAATACACGTATTAAACATAGTTTGTTTACTTTGAAACAAAACATCGGCAAATCCTGATTTTCAAACACAAATTACGTTCCCAATAACCATGATAATACTGAATCGGTCGGCTAATAAAACAAATAATGAAAACGACACTACAATCGTGCTTAACGGTGAAAGGATTAGCAAAATCAATTGTTCCGTGACATTGTGTAGTGAAATTATGATCACATTAGCGGCCTTATCAAAATATCTAACAGTAAACCATTCACAAGGTGTATTGTTATTACACATAATTATAATAGTTACACAGTAGATGTTATCTGGTTATCTGGCATGGTCTACAAATAACCAGATAGCGCTATCGGTTCACATACACCCTGTACACATAGTCTACAGCACCCATGATGAATGAATGTTTACATAAATGCGAGCGTGAGTAAATTGATGAATGAATGAATGAATGAATGAATGAATGAATGAATGAATAAATGAATGAATGAATGAATGAATGAATGAATGAATGAATGAATGAATGAATGAATGAATGAATGAATAAATGAATGAATAAATGAATGAATGAACAGAAAAACTTAACTGAACCAGAATAACTTTTTTGGGAATGCTGAGATATATCAAAGGACGCCGTCATCTAGACACAGGATTTGAAATGTGAGCACTGGCGGTCTGAGGCCGAGCATGCTACTTCGCGGTCACGGACGCTCCCCGCGGTATCAGAGTATTGAATCTAGGACGTCAGAGAGAAACAGTTTGTCTCTTTGAACCTTTTCCATGATAACACACAACTATTTACTGTCAATTTCCTTCACTTTGAGATGTGAATTGCTGAAGCAATTCCAATCTCAAAGTGAATAAAAATATTCTGAGTTTTTTGAAATACCCACGTACAGCATCTCAAAATAAAACTCAGAACGGCATTATTATGAAGGAAATATATTTTTTATTCAATGACTACTATTTAAATATGCCACGCAGAGCAAAAATGCGAAGAGGGAGAGTAAAGGGTGTTATACAGTGAAGAAACTAAACATTACATAGTAAAACACGTCTGCAAAGCCAGAATGCAGTAACTGTTTACTTTAAAAGTAAGCAGTTGCTACATTTTGGCTTTGCGGGGCAGACACAGGTCATAGCAGCACATGGATACCCACTGGGTACACGACGTTGAATCAACGTCAATGACGTTGATTCAACGCCGTAACAACGTCGTGCGCTCAGTGGATATTCTACTATACCCTGTCTAAACAACGTAGATCAACACGCCGCTGTAGAAACAGTAGATACCTTTGCCGTCTCGTCCTCTCCGAGGCCGTGGATGGATGTATTTGCTTTACCCGAAAAATCCAACATGGCGGTGACTGAGAGTGATCCCAACCTCAATGTCCGACAAATGTCCATAACTTTTTAATGACTGTGCGACCTCTGAGCTGCGCATGCGGGCATGAAACTGAAATGTTACTGATTCTAAAAAACTATTTGTGACCTGATTTCTCCCCTACATTTTCCGATATGACAGTCCAAAGAAATGTCCCACGATTTTGTACGCGGTCAATCTGTGGCTGAAACCTGTTTCAGCCACCGGGGCTATAGATACCTGTGGATACAGCGGATTAGATCTGGTCAAGTCAAACACCTAAATAAATAATATCAAGGTCGGTTCATCAATATAGATGTAATACGGTCAGCCTGCACACATTGATCCCCCAGGCACGAGCCCTGTCGTGCAAAGCCAAAAGGCGGTATCTGCTTACTTTACAAGTAAGCAGATACCGCCTTTTGGCTTTGCAGAGCAGTGCTCACATCTCCTGTTATATACCTGCTGCAGCCTATGGCTCAATCCCCCTGTTGAATGTGACATTCACCCTTTGAAGTAGTAGTAGTAAATCATTGCTTTACGTCACTTTTCGGCAAAAAAGGTCTTTTAAGTGACATTGTAATACGATAAAAACGTTGTAGTCAATTGATGAGATGAATGATGTACAGATGATGATGTGAGGGTGGGGGTGATAGGGCATGGTGGGTTATTGAGAGCGTTTTTCCTTCGCTCGCCCGATAAGGGGTTCTGGGCATGTCTAGGGGATATACCCCCAGACATGCCCAGACGGCCGGAGACTTGAGTTTCGCTGTACAATTTAATGATGAAACTCTGTGGCATTTTGCGCAGCTCCGCTATCCTTGGGTCGGATAGTCCCCAGAGTAACAATAGGAAGGATCACTCCCTCTGGGTAACTCCATTCATCCCACGTGAGAGACCTAATGTCAAACACGCTATTGCCTGTTATTTAAGGCTACCACGGCCTACATCAGCACCAGCACTGATGCGGGTGCTGTATTGGCTCCGCTGTTGAGTGGAGGAACCAGGGTACGCCACTGGCAATCTGCCCAAAGATTATAGCCAGATATGAGGAGGCTGCAGCTGCCCTTGGATGATTGCTGTAGACTAGTGCTTCCGTACAATGCCGTACACAGCATCCAACAGACGAAACAGATCCCTAATGAACCTCCCCGGATGGGGGCGAAAAGTACTACTACTAGCAATCATCCCAGTACCCCTTCACCCTTTGAAGCGCTGAAATATTTTTTGTATAAACCATGGAGACCAAAGGATTTTTTCAATTTGAAATCATTAAATGCCTTAGTTAGCTCTTTCCGCTTCATTTGAATACCTTTTTAGTACGGTTATCGACTTTAGACGTCAGAATCTAGACGTCAGCGCTTGGCAGCGCTTGGCATGTCTTCATAGGCGTACTCATTGAAAAACACTGTTTTTATATTATTAAACACTTTAAATATTTAAAGCAATAATATTTATTCAACAGTTTGAAGCTATGGTTGCCTTTATAATATTTAGCTTCAGATGATAAGCTTCAAATGTACATACACGTCTATACATAATAATTTTATAAGATTTACTTCCTTGACACAGTGATCATGACAATGCGAAAATGTGACATCATGACACAATGTGATATAATGACACATGTGACACTATGACATAATGTGACATTATGTTACAATGTGACATTACGACACAATGTGGCATTTTGAAACAGTGTGACATTATGACACAATGTGATATTATGACTCAATGTGACATTACGACACAATGTGGCATTTTGAAACAATGTGACGTTATGACACAATGTGACAATATGACACAATATTACATTATGACAAACGATGTGACATTATGCCACACAATGTGACATTATGACGCGATGTGACATTATGACACAATGTGACATTATGACACAATGCGACATTAGCACACAATGTGACATTATGAGTGTGACATAATGACAAAATATGTCATTATGACACAATGTGTCATTGTGACACAATATGACATTATGACACAATATGCAATGCAAATAGTAATATACCAAATATACCAGAACACTTATGCTATGATAAACATTCGCTTATATAAAGCCATTTTACACATGATATTTATCACCGTTGTGCATGATACATGTCGTCTCCTTCTGGTACGGTATTCAGGATGTCACAGTTCAGCAAAAAATGGAGAAAGGTCAATAAAACTGGAGTTATTGAATTATTCAGACGCATGACGGCCTAATCAGGTGTTAAGCTGCAGCGGCTCGTGTCATGAAAGTCAATTATGACCCTAATAGGCGGCCATACCCTATTCTGTACGTGACGTGGCCTCAATGAAGGAAAGACTGACGACAAAAAGAATAGAATAGACTTGGGGAATCCCACGCCGATGATTAGTGGCCGGCTAAGCGGAGAGGGCTGTGTGCGTGATAGTTTTGGTTTCGTCTGAGGCAGAAGGAAGTTTTGGTTTTGTCTGAGGCAGAATGAAAGGAGCTCGCTCCTTTCATTCTGCCTCAGACAAAACCAATGTGATAATGTGAATGACATAGCCAGTCACCACACATTAAAGACAGGCTGATCGTTGGTTGTTTTTACGCAAGCGAGTCACAGATCGGGGGGGGGGGGGGGTGAGATTCGATTGGCAGCTCAAATCTGATATGTCTCAGAGATGGGGCCGGCGTTAAATCAATATTGGAACAATTTCCGAAAAGCTGAACTGGTATTGGGCAAAATTAACCCATTTTTGTGACAGCTTGATTCAGGTTGGTAATTACCAGGCTGTGGTGCACGTGCAGATTTGTATTCACCAATGAATGATTGTGCGCATGAAGATTTGTAGTCGTTGTGTGCCTACATTGTAGTTCACTCTAAAGCTAATCAACACAATCATGTTTATCATTGCAATTGTGATAGCGTTTATTGGTTAAATTATCTCAAATTATTATTGTTATTAACCCTTTCAACGCGGCGACCGTCTTCAAACGTCAAAATTTGACGTCTCTTCTGACGGTTAAAGACGATCCCCGCACTAGAAGAAGTAAACAAATTATAATGGTCGTAAACATAGGTAAGGCCATTCAAAGTAAGAGGAAGGAGTTAACTAAGACATTTATGATGATTTCAAATTGATTTCAAATGACCCTTTGGTCCCCATAGCTTATACAAACATATATCAGCATTGCAACTGCAAATCCGCATGCAAACCTTGGTGAGTACAAATCTGCATGTGCACCCCAGCCTGGTAACGCCATCGTAGAAAACCTGGTTCGCTCGGAAGTAACCGACATCCAGATATGAAAGTGCCCCAGGTCAGCGACCCTGTCTAATTGAATGCCCCAAAGCCGTTCCGCTATGAATATTCATGAGCTGTCATCTACTTCCCCGTATGACCTATAATAAGGTGGCATCCTAGCAAACACCAGACATTGAGCCAATGTTTGGTTTCATGTTGACCCAGCGTCTGCGACGCTGGCCCGCCATTAAACGAGCATTGGCTCAATGTCGGGTATTTGCTGGGATGTGACCCGGGTCAAGATAACCGATTATTAGGCCCCAAAACGCGGATTTTAAACAGGTGACCATTGAGACAATAAGGGCGGGGGCCCTAGGGTAGTGGTTAGCACCGCTGCCTTTCACGCCAGAGTCCGGGGTTCGGTTCCCGGTCTCGGCGGTTTGAAAGAAACAAAATTGTTTCTTCCCCATCCACGTGTGAAAGTTAGTATTGTGGGGAGCCTCCGTGACCGAGAGGTAGCGTGCTCGGCCTCAGACCGCCAGGGCTCGAATTTCGAATCCTGTGTCTGGAGGACAGTGTCACTCAATCATCTCACCATCCTCAGGAGGTTCTCCTGGCCCAGTTTAGCCTATATGTGCACAAAGGTGGCCTAAAGCCCGATTCATTTCATTTGAGACAATAAACAACACTTTTACTTGTCTGGTTTGGCATGGCCAGGCGATCCATGTCTAAAAGATCTTAGGTACGTGATTGGTCGAGATTTTCTTCTCGACCAATCACAAAATACTTCTAATGACCGTAGACCCATAACATAGGTATTTAAATGAATCCGAAAGATCCAACTAAGACAGTTATCATGATTTCAAATTAAAAAAAACCTTTGGCTGTGATGTTTCTTGAACAAATTATTTCAGCGCTTTAAGGGTTAAATGACTGAAAGGGTTGACGATTAAAGAGATCCCAGTGATAAACCGCTGTCGGTTTCATGCGGCCCGCCGTCCGCGACGTTGGCCCACCATTTAAACAACACCTGATCAAGACCCTTTGCTTGCTGTGACATTACCGTAACTCATTTTCAATTCGCTTCTGTCGCTGATTTATAAAGTGGCTCGTTTGGTAAATGACGCCCATTTACCCTCAGCTGTGACCACATACGGTATAAAAAAACAGTCAAATAGATCCAGATATTTATTTAGTCCCGTGCCAATTCCAATCTACAGGAGCGCTCGTAAAGACGGGATTGTCAAGAGTTGTCTACTGCCGTGCAAGAGCGAAATTGTAGTAACTGCTTACTTGAGAAATAGGCAGCTACTACCTTTTTTGGGCTTTGCACGACAGTGCTATATAAGAGCGTGACAAACATAGACCCAGCAACAAACAACAAATATGCATCCGTGTTTGATCAATGTTGGGCCAGCGTCGCAGACGCTGGCTCAGCATTGATCCAACAGCGGATCCATGTTTGGCGGGAATATTATAATCCCAGATTTCATAATAAATCGTGGCCCAGCGATGGATCAACAATGGATCAGCATTACAGACAACGACCGATTAGTGTACCTTCTCAATATTGTTCAACATAGGACAAGTGCAGAGAGTTCACCTATAGGAGAGAAGGCATGTCTTGCTTATCATGTTTATTGTAAGTAAATTATTGTGGATTTGGGACACCGCAATCGTCGCTCAGCGAACAAGATGCGTTCGGCCAGTGGCGTGTTGGGCCGGCGTCGTATGGTGATGGACCAACATTAAATCAACGTTGGGTAAATGCATTGTGTCTACTGAGTAATATTTCTGGATATGACTTATAACCAAGGAACCTATAGATTCCTTGTTATAACATATTTCGGTAATTTAATCTTCAGCGTCCAGTTTCCATGCAGAACAGATGCAGGATTACACAGTTAAAATACATAAAACAAGTAGATAACATGTCGCTCACCATACGTTTGCTCACATTCCTTTTGGTATGTGGGTTACGTTACAATCACCTCATCTGACCATATCATGCTTTCACAGTGGAGAAGATTTGTTGGCTCCTGATTCAAGTTAATTACCATTCACATGCCCGTTGGCCACCCGCTGGGTAAAGGGTTTATTTTGTGTAAAACATGAAGTTGATCCGTGGATGAATGACGACGTTATCTGCATAAACATGATTAATTCCGGCTTCAAATGAATGAAAAATACATCTAAATTGCTCGTTTAAGTTTGAACACGCAAGAGCACAGTAGGAGGGAGCCCCAAATGCATAAGTAAGTTTCTGTACCTTCAATAAAACTCTTGAAAGGTCGTGTTTTTTATCGCGACGTATAAGCACTGCTGCTTATACGACACGGTGATTCGGGATACTCTGCCAACTCCCCAAGTTTCCCTGTTACCGGGCAACATCCCTATGACCGGGTCCACTTATTGCGCCATGAAAACGCGAGCGACACTGGCGGTACCCGGGTTGCTAGCCCCCGCTTGATGATTGACGCCCTCTGGCGCCCCGCGCAACAAACACTGCTAAACCAGCAAACACGAGGCGCTGAACCAATGCTGGTTTAATGCTGGGCCATCGTCACAAACGCTGGGCCAACATTAATCCAGCATTGGTTCATCGTCCCGTGTTTCCTGGGAACAGGCGCGAGTTGAGTATTAATCAACTGGCCTGTCAGACCGCGGACTTGATTCGAATTCCTATCACATCCAGGGAAATAGGGAACAGCGGCGCAACGCTGGGGTGACGTTGGCGCAACGCCCCAGCGGTCGAATGAGACGCACACTGGAAACAATGGCGGTGTTGGCCTGAAGTAAAGTCATTCACATGATAGAGATATGATCCAATGTTAGCGACGTTGGCCCGTCATTACAACAGCATTGGGTCAACGACTTGTGTTTGTTGGGGTGTTAGGCCGAAGTCCGGTGTTAGTATATCACTCCCCCCTCCCTCCCGGAGTGACCAGTGCCTTGCTGCCCATTTGACAGCCGCATTGGCATTTCCCTATATTACAGCCATGCTTGGTCACAGAAGCTGTCCCGTGGCGAACGTATTTTATTAAATAATGTCAGGCGGTTTTATACGAGAAGAACTATAAATATATATGACAGAGAACGTGAGCCGGATTGGAAAATTTTCCTAAAAAATATTTTCTTATATATAATTTAATCAGGTTCACTTGCTTTAACATGTCTACCTACAGTAAGGCTAGGCTTTTCGAGGTCGCAGACGGTCTGCGACCTCGAAAAGCCTGGCCTTGCTGTAGGGAAGATATGTCTATAGGCCTACCATGTCTACGGGAACAGGTCACTATAATATGCCAAAAGCTATGTACAGCGGATGAATAAAAGGTAAATAGCTACACGTCAAAGCCATTTTTTATGATGGATGATGGCAATTTTATTGTGTAGACCCCTATATGATCATTAGAAATGTAAAAAGTCCCAAAAGTACAAAAATAATTGCACGCATATTCTCATATGGTATCACGCTCAATCAATATAATCTAAAAAAGACGGCTAAGCATGTTTAACGTGTTTAAAGAGAACGCGGATAAATTATGTGCAGGCGGAGTTATCTTACTATTGTTTTGACTATAACAACGAGAACGCACAAAATGAACCACAGTTCACCCTCAAAGAGTTGAAAAACGTTTATATAAACCATGGGGACTAAAAGGTTTTTCCAATTTAAAATCATCATAAATGTTTTAAAGGTATGTCCGCTTAAATTGAATATCTTTGTTACGGGTCTACGACCATTATAAATATTTTACTTTTTTTAGTGAGGGGATCGACGTTAGACGTCAGAATTGTCTAAAGTCGACCCCAGCGCGGTAAGGGTTAAGTTAATAGTATTATAGAATGTTACAACTATAATGTAGTGTCAACATCTCTGTAATAACCCTTTAACCACCGGTCCCGATTATATTCGTGTTTTTTTTCATTTATTATTCGCAGATTAAACAACAGCTTTTGAGCATGCTAAAGATAAAACGTGACATCAATCAACAAAATTTCAAAATCGTTGACTTGAATTTTGCCAAATCTGAATAATTTTCACTCACCTAAAGTTTTGGATCGCGTCAGCGAGACACAACTTTAAGTGGGTGAAAATTAATTGACTTTCCTTGTTTGAACTGACTACAACATTTGATTTCGTGGCCGAATTTGTACGAGATGGACATGTCGCGTTAGCGCATTAAAAGATACATATTTTTTTCATAAGTATAGTATAAATACACTCCCTTACTCTGTTATCTACAGTGCAAAGTGTGACGTCTCTCATGTTTTGGGAAAACATACACCGTGCTCGGTGTAAGTATATAAGTAACACAATGTACTTTAAAAAAAATATCTTGTTTTTTAAGCATTGGAAATTACCTGATTACTGGTAATTATAAAGGATAATTTTTCAAATTCAATATATTTGAAAAACTTCTGGATGATGGTACAGACGTTGAACCAGTGCTCATCTAATGTCAGGTCAGCACAAAATCACCCCCTCCCCCACCCACACAGCCATCACCTCGTGACGAGAGGGCAGTATATAATGTTCCAGTCTGCGACGCTGGAACAACATCAAACCAACATTGGGAAAACGGCTGGTGTTTATTAGGGGCAGATGAATCAGAGTGCCCTGTCAACACAACATGCCCGCTGCTCAAATCCCGCCAGTGTCTGCAAGGCCAACAATAAAATAAACAACACCATGCCCACTTATACTCTAACTCATCCTCTAACTATTTTATTTAAATTGTATACATCACGTACATTTCCAAGACAATTTATGGTTTTACCAAACTAGTCATGCTGTATGTATATCTATAGAATTTTATATATTTGAGACAAATTAAATCAGAAATGATATTTATTGTTGTCAATGAAAAAAAACATTGTATATACTTATGTCTGTCTGTCTGTTTGTCTAACACCTTGACTGCGAAGTAACGTGCTTTCCCTCAGAGGTAGTGCGCAATTGATCTCAGATCACCAGAAAATAGGTTCAAAATTTGCTGGCTGCATGTCTCATAGCTATACATTTATATCATTATATCCATTCCACGTGCAGTAGGTCTACGCGATGACAAATCAAAGCCTCAAAACAGAGGTTGAAGAAAACATAATAAGACTTCAACTATATATTTTCAGAAAAAACTGATCTCGAACAACTATTTGTCCTCATTCATGATCCGACGACAGTGCATGCTAAAAACGAAAAACACGAGCGTCAAAAACCTACAGGATATAACCAGATAACATGGTACAGGCATATGGCTACTCCCAGTAAGCACAAAACATTGACCATATGTTGGTGTCATGCTGGGCCAACGTCTGCGACGTTGGCCCAACATGAAACCAACATATTATGATGAACTGTCTGGTGTTATCCGAGATATTGGTCCAGCAGGTTGGTTTGGCCTGAGCACTGTGAGTGATTTAAAAGCCCTCTCGACTGGATAGACTTAATTTAGCCCAATGCCAGAAGCCCTTGTTAGACACTGATTACTCCCTGTGGAAACGTAGTTGATAATTATTGAGAGATAAGTGACCTCGATGAGATGAACAAGCCCCGTGTTAACCCCTACAGCGCTGAAATACGTTCACATAAACCATGGAGACCTAGGGTTTTTTTTAATTTGAAATTATCATAAATGTCTTAGACAGCACTTTCCGATTCATTTGAATAGCCATGCTCCAGATCTACGGTCACTGTAAATATTTGTACTAAAAATTGTACTAAAAATACTAAAAAGTCGACCCCCGCGCTGTAAGGGTTAACCACTTCAATGCCGGAAACGATGGACCCTTCCTCAAACTACGCCGACACCCAAATGTTCCTCTGGGTACATAACATGTGTAAAATGGCAATGAAATCATCATTTCTTTAAAACAATGATAATGATAAGCGTCTATGGTGGCTGCCGAATCCGAGCCGATCCGAGCTCCGAGGCGTGTCAAAGAGAGACATAATTATATGATATTATGACATCGGGTGAAGGAGAGTTAGGAGGATATTTGCCACTATGGTGGTTTAATGTTGGTCCAGTATCGCAGACGCTGGACCAATATTAACCCTTTCAGTGCGGGAACCGTCTTTTTTTTATAAGACATTTGTGATGATTTCAAATTGAATAAACCCTTTGGTCTCCATGGTTTATACAAAGATATTTCAGCGTTGAAACCGTAAAGGTTTTATCACCAGCTGTATTGTCACTAGTGGGAAATTACGTCAGTTATTCTAGCTATATTCTCAAAAACCACAGCTTATCTCATACCCCTGATGAAAGAAGATGAGCATTTCAGAATTGAAATTTAGGCTACTACCTAATTGCGCACAAGTTTATACATTATTAATTATTTTTCATGGTACTGCCATTTGTTTTTGTGGAATTTGGGAATTTCAAAAATAAAGTGCAGACTATTACCATACATCTAATTTAATTATAATGACTTTCGTATACTTTTAAACCCACCTCTATAATCCCTAAATTCTGTTAAATTGTGTCCACTAGTTACCATAACCTTACACACCATTTCTATATCCAGACCTTATACACGGGAAACGTATGTTTTCAATGTAATACTATAGTTCAAACGAGTAAAAACAGGAGACGACGAAGTAGCATTGACGCGGTTGATCAGCAACTGTAAACTATACAGTTCTATCCATGGCTTTCTTTAGTTGCAAATCGCATTTAGTAACTTTTGATTCTTTGCAAACAAAATATCCACAGGCTTCAACATAAATTTATTAATTAATTTTCAGCCTCTTAAATGGCATAGTAGCCATAATATAACAAGGAAGGAAATCTGCAATTCTCGATATAATATAAAACGTTGTATGACAAGTCTTACTCGAAATAAAATTAGAATAAATTGTATACAAATATAAAGGTCTACATATTGACGGGAATGGCATATACAGGCCTACGTAGTGTTATAAAAAACATCCCCACCAAGTTAGTGGTGCTGCGGGTGGATGGATGGAAATTTCGGATGGAAATTTTCCATCAATATCCCACCGGGATGAAGGATAAATATTCAACCCCCAACGATGCTTTAAAGCATCATTTACATCTGAAAACAGACATAATTTTCCTACAACAAGGGGTTTTAGAATGAAAATTACATGAAACTGGTTTACCAATACATGGTAATTTTGTTTAATTTTTTAACCACATCAAGTCATCTTCATCCACTACAAGTCGAGAATTGCGACAGCAATTCGCGGCTTGCAGTGGATGAAGATGACAATGATAAATTGAGGCTTAAAGGGTTAAATGCAATATGCTGAGCCATAAATTATGTGGAGACACACCCTGCTACTAATACCTTCATGGGTGAGAGTAGCTGTAATTAACAGTCTAAGTACCAGAGGCGATTTTCACCGCATAAACTATATAGCTAGGGATATTTTTCATTCACTTGAAGCTGGCATTGCTTCAAGTGAATAAAAAATATAACCTAGCTTTAAATATTAGACATTGACATGTCACGATTCGTAGTTTATTGCAGATCTGCCCTTCTACTTTTTAAACATTTCTGTCCGTTTTTGTATTGTGATGAAACCGTTCGTAAACACTTAAAAGCGTTTCCCGCACAGGGGCGGATCTAGCTCTTCACTGACGAGTAGGGGTTGATTTTCAAAGGCTTTCTCATGCAATTTAAGGCATATTGGGCACTGTTTGTCCCTCAGTGTGTAACCAGTTCATGAGGAAATCCCTAAATAAGATTATAAAAATCGTGGGGGGGGGGGGGCAAACCACCCCCTTGGATCCGCCCCTGCCGCACTGAAAGGGTAAACAAGATGGATGCTGTTGTAGGACGCCCCATAATAATAGACTACAATTATGAAATTGATTAACATGGTTACAATATATGAATAGTTATAAATTAGAAGCCGTACTCTCCATCGATATCAGATATAATCGTGTTTTTTTCTCAGTTTGATACCTTTTATGGGGTTCCGACAAAAAACATAGTCATCGCAACAAGGTTAGTGATCAGAATGGTATGGTTAACCCTTTAACCGCTGGTTCCGATTAGATTATTTTTTTTCATTTTTATTTTCACAATAAATACCAGCATTAAAAATTAAAAAATCGTCGACCTCCATTTTCCCAAATCTGAATAATTTCACCCACTTGAAGTTGTGGATCGCGTTAGCGAGGCACAACTTTAAGTGGGTAAAAATTCCAATTAAATAATTTGGCGGTTACACGTTTATCAGACATCCCAGCAAACAGAACACATTTACATAACATCTACACAACGTCGGCCCAACGTCTTCGACATTGTATAAATTTAATGTTATACAAGCGTTTTGAGTTTACTTGGATATGTTTCCAGTCTTGGATAACATGATACATTTTTCAACAATATAACCATATGCAACAGTGAACTACAATACCTGTATGCTATATACAGATATAGCCTACAAATTAAACATATAGGTCAATTTAGATACGTTCAGCCACAGGCATAATCAATAATATGGTACATTGTATGTACTATGTTTTGTATACACCGTGTACACTGAATTTATTCTTGCATTTCTCGGGCTAAGATAACTTGACAAAGGCGATAAAAATCCCCCGACATGCTGTACAGCAATTTGGATAGAAATGTGGTTAGATATGTTCATAACACAAAAACAGTGGGTATAATGACCCAGACGCCAAAACTTTTGAGCTTTTTAAAAGTTCCGGGTTCACATTGAGTCGAGTGGGCTCCTAACTGATTTTAAATGGTTGCCAAAGCACAATCCCTCGGTTACGCGGCTGAATGCATAACATAATTGATGCCTAAAGGAATTGGAATTTTGATTAGTTTGGTCGAATGCATCCTTTAAACACTGTTAAAATGTTACTTTAAAACACCTGACCTTGGTGGGTTCATGCATGTAGGACGTTATTTTCACGAAATGATTCTAAGGAAAGATGTGGCTGATTACATACGACACTTCTCAGCAAACACAATAAATTGACCCAATGTTGGGCCACCGTCTACGATGATGACTCAACATTGAACCAGCATTGGTTCAATATCATGT
Organism: Flabesymbios commensalis; assembly: GCA_964017125.1. Taxonomy (NCBI): domain Eukaryota; kingdom Metazoa; phylum Annelida; class Polychaeta; order Terebellida; family Flabelligeridae; genus Flabesymbios; species Flabesymbios commensalis. Next base: position 64,032,197 of record OZ024911.1, read on the forward strand.
GTTAGCTGGGTACGCCGCGGTACTTTATACTGCTGAGTAAAACCGAGGGAAATAGAAACAGCTGATTCTGATTCTATTTATCTTGGTAAAACATATAGACGGGGCATTCTGCCCTGCAGAGTAACAGCAGTAACTGCTTACTTCCCTAGTAAGCAGTTACTGCTTTTTGCTTTGCACGGACGATAAGACAGCTTAGATGGTTCAAATCCACACGGACTGCTTTATTATAGTGTTAATAATATACGAAGCATCACGTCATGGAAGTACTGATTCAAACACTAAAATTAAAAAAAAGAGCACACTCGACAATAGCCCGCCGCCATTATTTAACCTAAAGTCAAATTATTGACGTACAATGCAAAAAATCACAATAAATCGGCCATTTTGAATATTTTTCAGCCGTTATCGCAGTTGTCCTAGAGCTGCTTATTAGTAACATGCATAACAAATTTGAGCAAGAAAAATGAAAAATTTTCATCGCGCCCACAAGGGTAAATTATTGACATAAAATGTGAAAAATCGCAATAAATCAGCCATTTTTATTTTTTTCAGCCATTATTGAATTTGTCCGTGAACTGGTTACTAGTGACATGCATAGCAAATTTGGGAAGAATACATGTTTTCAAGTTATCGCGCCCAAAAGGTCCAATTATTAACGTAAAATGCGAAAAATCGCAATAAATCGGCCATTTTGAATTTTTGTCCAGCCATTATCGATTTGTCCGAGAACTGCTCGTTAGTAACATGCACAACAAATTTGAAAAGGATAGTTACATTAAAAACTTTTCAAATTATCTCGCCCACAAGGTCAAATTATTGACGTAAAATAATCATTTTTATTTTTTGTCAGCCATTATTGAACTTGTCAGAGAACTGCTTATTAGTAACATGCACAGCAAATTTGAAAAGGATACATGAAAAACATAAAAAATGTGAAGGATACAAAAAAAAAAAGTAAATGTTAACGCCGACGCCGACAGTGACGCCGAACTTCAATTTCAATAGCCCACCTTTTTAAATTAAAATGCAGGCTAAAAACGAATCTAGCCTATTTTATCGTTTGTCACGCGATTGTATTGTGATAAAAATGTAACAGGTGATATTCCCAACTTAACCCTTAAAGCGCAATATTTTTGTATAAATCATGGAGACCAAAGGGTTTTTTCAATTTGAAATCATCATAAATGTCTTAGTTAGCTCTTTCTGATTCATTTGAATACCTGTGTTATGGGTCCACGGCCATTATAAATATTTTGATTCTTACAGCGCGGGGATGGACTTTAGACGTCAGAATCTGACGTCTACAGACGTCAGATTCTGACGTTTAAAGTCCATCCCCGCGCTGTCGAAGGAGTTAAAGGGCTGCATTTATTGACGAAATAACTCAAATCGACAAAAGAAAAGCAACAGAGGACTTTAACTGTCATTTTGACCTTTCGTTTTGGTGAGCACGTACATCAAGTACATATTGACGATCGTGTCGACCTTTACCACTGTTTACCTGTATCAATCACGCAGTCCGTGACGTAACACGTCAAGACAGAGACGATAGCGTGACGTCAACCATTTAACCTCCGATCACGATTAAATAAGAGGATTTTTTTTCAATTTTTTATCAGCACATAAAATAACGGCTGCTAAACATGCATACAAGTAAAACGTGACATCAGTCAGACGCGTATTTTAAAATCATTGACCTCCATTTTGACAAATCTGAGTGGGTAAAAATTCCAATTAAATAACTTGGAGATTAAAGGTTTGCAAAAGTGCTACATTACTCCTGTGATATACATCGTACCGCCATGCAAAGACAAAGGTAGTAACTAATTTCTTGCAAAGTAAGCAGTTACCGCTTTTTGGTTTTTCACAGCAGTATAATGTCATCTTATATATATATGTCATATAATATATATATATATATATATATATATTCACAGTCTGACAAGCAAGAGCCGCTGACGTTTGTTTGGCAATGCTTCATTTGAATATCAATGTTATTATGGGTCTGCGGCCATTATAAATATTTTATTCTTTAAGTGGGTAGATCGACTTTAGACGTCAAAATTCTGACGTCTAAAGTCTGAAAGGGTTGACACATGCAGCAGCCCACGCATAGAAGAATGCTATGAAAGGTGAGCGGGGGAGAGAAATTTAGCTAATTACGTATTTTTCAATTTTAATCATCAATATGCATCTACATTTATATCCGTTTCTTACGAATCATGTTTCACATCACGCAGTCTTGGTTTTTCTATTGCACGCTTTTGACATTCATAGGCATTCCAAAGCCCCCTGCCCCCTCCTTGGCCTGAATACGGGCCTGATAATTTTAGCGTAAATTTACTTGATCAAACAATATTTTATGACATTGGGTTGAATAAGTCTCATTCTTCAAAACAATATAATACTACTAATTATTTATAATTATGCTGAAATGTCGCAATGCAGTGCAGCTGCAGCGGTGGTATCGAGGCTTCCAATGACGCACAAAACTGTTGTACAAAGCCAAGCGGCATTATCAGCTTACTTTTCAAGTAAGCAGATACTGCCTTTTGCCAGTGCACGCCAATATACACTGATATAAGCCCAAATAGGATGTGTATAAAACGTAAAAGTGATAAAGTAAATGTTTGTTCTTATGAATCTCAATAATGCAAGACAGTGTTGACCCTTAGAGCACTCAGCAAAGAAATTTAAATTTTCAGCCACTTGAAGTTGTGTCTCGCTACCGCGATCCACAACTTCAAGTGACTGAAAATTTGTGTTTTTTTGTGAAATTTAAGTCCCAACATATATCAGCGTTTCAAGATTGAAAGCCTATTTTATTTTTAACAACTGGTTATCAGGGGTGATACAGTTGCTTATAGAAATACAGAATGTCTAGTGTAGTCGACATCAGTGTTCTAAGGGTTAAGAATAATTTGATTTATTATTCCCCGGTAATCAGTGGTAATAGTTTATTATATGCAGTGTCATGTCATGCTCAGACTGATTTATTTGAAAAATTTGTACAAAAGAAAACATACAATTCAATACAAAGTACAAATTTGTTGGGAGACCCCTATTAAACACTAGGTCGACATGATAAATTAAAAAATATAGGTATGTTTAGTCTTGAATTAAGAAAATATGAGTGAGTTTCGCCCGCTTGAAGTTGTTGGTCTCGGTAGCGAGATACAACTTCAAGTGGGCAAAAAAATAAGTAAAATATCTTAGCGGGAACGGGTTTAACCTATTTATATTTTCATAATGTAGATAACAGAATTCGATACAATTCCTCCATGTTTTATTGCAGGGTACCCATATAATTTTAGATGAAAATTTTTATGTATTTTCACTTACTCACCTATAAACAGTACCTTTTCCATCTCAATCAACCCATCTATAGACGCGCTAACGTCACCTAAGATAGTGTATGGCCTCGATGGAAAGATTTAGTGAGTAGAAATTTCTTGAGAAAATGATGTATTTTGTATTGAACATAATTAACTAAAACTGTGCTCTCCAAATAAGTATTGCAAAGCATACAAAAGAGCACGTCGTTAACCATTAAAGTACACGGGTATTCAATATCCAATTAAACAAAACGTGAATAATAATATTTTATGAGCTTTAAGTCGGTGAGTCGCGCCAGAAAAATAATTCAAGTTGCTAAAACAACCCACATTTTGTTTAATTTGGAAAAACATACTTGTAATTCGTGTCAATTAAAATTCAATTTCCAGGAATCGTTGCTTGATAAATATGCCGACGAGGACGAGTCGTGATTGGTTATAGACATGATAAAAGGTTAATCAAGCACGCAATACCCGAACAAACACGACACATCAACCCAATGTTGTTTCAACGCTGGCTCGCCGACTGCGAGGCCGGTCCACAGTTGAAAGAGCATCGGGTCAACGACTTGTTTGCTGGGACAAAACACATGTATAACATTTGTACAACGTCGGCCCAACGTCTTCGACCTTGGACCAACATCGTACAAATGTTATACAAATATTTTGTGTTTGCTGGGACATGGGTTGTGCATTGAAGCGCTCAGTTAAAAAAAATGTCTTTCACCCACTTCCAGTTGTGTCTCGCTACCATGGCTACCGTGACCCACAACTGAAAGTGGAGAAAAAACATCGGGTCGATGTCTCGTGTTTGCAATCAGAACCTCGGTGAAAACGGCGGCATAAAAAGCACAGTGCTTGAAAAAAATAATCAGCATTGTCAGACGCACAAAGCAAAATAGCAATTAGTGTCTCTATACGTCATCTGCTGCGTATACACTGGTAAAGATGCCGACGTATGCGTCATAATACGATGACGTATACTACCGTGCGAAGCAGCTAAACAGCAGTAACCGCTCACCTGAAAAGTGAGCAGATACTGCCTTTTGGCTTTGTACGGCTGTACTGCCGTGCAAAGCCAAACAGCAGTATCCGCTTCTTTGAAAAGTAAACAGTTACTGCTGTTAGCATTCGCGCGGTAGTATACTTTATAATTAGCACAGCGTAGGTTTTCTAATATTGTGAGCACATTTTTAAAATACGCAAAAACGCCCAGTGCATACAAAATACAGAGATCAAATCGTGATCATTTATTTTTTAAATACAACGTGTTTGCAAAGCTCTGGAAAAATAGTGTTTGAAATAAATTTTATTGCAATGACGTAGTAGAGTTGATATTTTTGACGCGCTATTTAAAGCAATCAGGCTAAAATCATATACCGTATTTCTTATTTTGGATATGCATGTCCGAAATCATCTTCACTCTGCCATGTGATTTGCGGCACGCAATGAGCTACGCTCTGCGATACACAACTTCAAGTGACTGAAAATTACTCACATTTGTAAAATGGGTAATAATAAATATCGCACATCATTTCCACAGATTTAACACATTTTTTTGGTTCTAATTTAATTTTTTTGGAAAGAAAACCACATACATTCGGGGATCGAATTTGGACGTCAGAATCTGACGTCTGTAGACGTCAGATTCTGACTCTAAAGTTGATCCCAGCACTGTAAGAGTGAAAATATGTAGAATTGCCGTGGTTCCATAACATAGGTATTCAAATGAATCAGAAAGCGCTAACTAAGACATATATGGTGATCATAAAAAAACCCTTTGGTTTTCATGATGTATGTGAAAGTATTTCAGCGCCCTTTAACCGCCAAATTATTCAATTTGAATTTTCACCCACTTGAAGTTGTGTCACGCTGACGCGATCAACAACTTCAAGTGAGTGAAAATTATCCAGATTTGACAAATTGGAGGTCAACTCTTTTCAAATCTTGCTGGTTGATGTCACATTTTATCATGAACATATTTATATTGTGGTACTTATTGTGCTAATAAAAAACGAAAACCCGAAAATATATGCGGCACCGGCGGTTAAAGGGTTAATTAAGTAACGTGTCGGACAGGATGTAGACCTACATGTATACAGGTGGACATGGTCACGATATGAAACACCCGGGGTTTTTCTCATCACGACCTAACCTTAATCCAGATCACTATCAAGCCTTATCGTGATCATTAGCTGATGACCTATTATCATGATTATATACACTCTCTGATCGCCTGATAGATTCTAATATCAAAGTATTATAAGTAATATAGTGAAGTCACTGTCCCCTCATTTTTCTATTCTACCATTTACCATCCGTTACAGTCTTTGTAGGTCAAAGACCTGTTGACCGGTATCGACAAATAGCTCTTAAAAATTATTGTTTTGAGCAAGGAATATTCCTTGTTTTGAACTATAAAAGTTGCCCTTCATTATTAAAGTCTACCAGTGATTAATTTTAATAATGTAGGGTGCATCTCATCTTGGCAAGTCATGTCAGACAGGCCAAGGAATTGGACAGGCAGACCACTGACACTGTATCGTGTTTGCTGGGAGATATCTCCCAACAAACACGATACATTGAAACAATGTTGTCTTAGCGTCAGAGTCGAGTGTTGTTGGGCCATCGTCGAAGACGTTGGACCAACCTTAAAACAACATTGTTTCAGTGTATCGTGTTTGCTGGTAGCTCAGCCTCGTTCACAAGGCCAGACAAGCACCGCTTTTCTAGCTTCGTTAGTGGAAGAATAGTGGATTTGATGAACGAGAATGGGTGCATCTGAGGTCAACTCAAAAACACAGGCAGAGATTCTGCCGCTGACTCTGTAGTAGCCTATTATAATAAATAGCTCTGTCTTGGTAGATGGGATCTGATACCCCTCTGACGTTTACACAACGTTGTATGAAAAAAATATTATGGGCCAAGATCTAAAACATTAGACCAGCAATAAATTCACATATCGGTTTCCCTTTCTTCCTTTGCACCCATTAGGATGGATGCTTACTGTTTTTGCGCTGACCGTCCGTCGCCGCCGTGGTTTGGAAAATGACCGCCAAATTCAGCCGTCCAACGATCAAAACGATTGACGGATTTGTTTTATTTTAAGTGGAAATTGAAAATGTATGCCTGTTTTCGTCTTGATTAGTTTTTGGTGTAGGATTAAAAATTATTTTTGAACAGCTAACATTCCGTTGTCCTTCGATACAGCCAAAACCGAATGACATATTTCCATTATCTAATATATAAAGTATGACCGTCACTACATTCCACACGACTTTTTGTGGAGGCCAAAACATAGAACATAGAACCAATTCATTTCTCAGTGTTGTGTCTCAGGATAAGAGCTTGTGCTAATCATGATAATGAAATAAGACGAGTTCCAAGTCTATTTTTTATATTAACCCTTATCCTTCAGAGGTAATTTATTTAAATTTAAATTTTAAATTTAAATTATCTTTCATCCACATGAAGTTGTGTGTCGCTACCGCGACCCACAACTTCAAGTGGGTGAAAATTACTCATATGTGTTTAATTTGATATCTATCTTTTGGAAATCCCCATGCTTAAATACACATTTTGTTCTCGATATCAGTGACTTGATCGACAAATAAAACAAATTAAAAACGACAATAGTCGTGATCAGCAGGATAAGGGATAAACAACTTATTTACATGTATTTCAAGGCTGCGTTCAATCAATGTAACAGTCCAATTATCGTTTCAAAAATATATTTCGAGCGATTCCAATTAAAACGAATGCCACCTACAAGGACTTAACAACATATTCCACCATAGACTAATATCCTGAAATATTTTTAATTGCGATGACGAGTAGGCCTACCATCAACCACTAAATAACAATAATTCAAAAGACATGAGCTACTTGCTAGCAGTCTTAACGGATGATAGAGTAGGGATTGTCCCGGCTTGGGATATTATCTTTCGCATTGGATATCATGAGGCGACGTAAACATGGTAAAGCCCCGTTTATTTACCAATAATCGGGGTTTAGAAGCGAATCATAAAATGCAGCAGCAGCAGCGTCTGAAGTCAGTGGAGAGGCGCGCAATGTTGTCACGAAAAAAACATCCGGACATCATGTATGCAGACGCTTTAGAGACGTGATGATGGAAACGGAGAAGGGAATAACTCCCAGCAGAATACGACACGTTGGCCCAGTGTTGTTTTACTGTTGGATCACCGTCGCAGACGGTGGTTCAACAGTAAAACAACAATGGGTGTTCTTCGAATCGCTGTTAAGGCTACGCCCCTGTGCTGCGAGTGGCGGAAAGGGCACCAGATATTATTATCGCATCTGCGGGAATTAGCTGCGAAGGCCATTGATCGTATCAATCACTCTGTGCCGTAGATGACAGTAATTCCCCTGATCATCTGCGAATTATAACGAGTCCTCCAGATTAATAGACGTTTTCTCTAATGGATGTGGCATCCTTATTCATCGTGAGTGTCATATGGTTTGATGCCAGCATCGCTTGTGATATTAACCCTTTCAGGGCGGGGATCGACTTTAGACGACGTCTAAAATTGACTCCCGCACATATTTATAATGACCGTAGACCCACAACATAGGTATTCAAATAAGGCGGAAATAGCTAACTGAGACATTTATGATGATTTCCGATTGAAATTTTTTTAATCTTGGTTTATATATAAATACTTCAGCGCTTCAAGGGTTAATGTGAGATGTTCAACGCCTCAGCCCTAGCCATGCTGATCACCACCACAATATTGGAGTCGATAATAATATATTATCAATACCGATAGACGTCTTATTACATTAACCCTTTAACCCTTGAGGCATCATTTTACATCACTGAAAACAGATTTAATGGTCCTACAACCAAGGGTTTTAGAACGAAAATTTCAATGAAACTGGTTTACCAATACATGGCAATTTTCTTTAATTTTCAAACCACATCAAATAATAATTCGCGGCTTGTAGTGGATGAAGATGACAATAGTAAATTCAGGCTTGAAAGGGTTAATCAGCAAGCAATTACTATGATTACAATCCAGATTGACCAAATGTCCACGATCAAGTATGGCTGCATTGTTCGGTGACTGGTTGCTAATATCAAGTGAAAGATACAGAATCAAGTGCGAATAACGCTACAGATTTTACGGTTATGATTATTCTTTGCTTTAATTTACTTGTAATAAGTACAAAAAACTAACTCATCGTGAATCTATAAACATGCTAAAATCAAGTTAAACTCGATCCTGTTGTTTCTGGTGTGTATCATGTTTATAGATAATATTGTTTTTGTTTTTTTCTGTTTTAACTTCGTGAAGTCTGGATAGCTTTACTATCACCAAGATTGTTTCTGTCCAGCTACGGTCGATATTTGCACACATGTCTCCACAAAGCTAAAATAGCTAATGGTTATCAGATAACTGATGCCTAGAATGACATTATAGATACCAGAAATGGATTCAGCGCCACAAAGTTAATCAGAAACGGCATATCACATTGTAATTATTGGATTACTAGTATAAACAATTATATTTCACTATAACCGCGCTGTGTTGATATTCATGTGGTGCTTGAAGGTCACATAATTGTAAACTAAGTACCAGAAATGAGTTCCATGCCCCAAAATTAGTCAGAAATGACAAATGACACTTGATTATCGGATTACTAATAAAAAATCTATTTTTATCAAAATCTCCGCTGGCGGCCATCTTAGATTTTTGCCGTTTTCGGGGACCCCATATGGGATTCATGGAGACTTTATGAGAGTGATATGGCTAAGCAGGGATACTAAGGCCATTTTTCTTGAAGTGACGGCGGCCATGTCGAATTTTCAGTGATAATATTATTCTCAAATGCTCAAAGATGCCAGTCTGGAATGCTTGCTCATATCAAGCTAGACATCCGATGCATCAATAATCAGCAAAAAAGTTTGTATATACCCATTTGCAAAATTCAACCCAGATTTGCGTCTTGTGGTGGGGGGATGTGACATTTATAGCTCAATGTATCAGTCGCATGAGCGGGGGTGTGAGGCAGTAGTAGAATGTGTCATGAAAACCTTACTTTATATAGATGTGGTATTCAAATCTGACATATATGTATAATATAGCCACGGAATGATATAATTATCTTTGACAGAAAACTTGAAACTATTCACCATGATCTGATGATGGCATACTATATATACAGATATATGATAACTTTGAAAAAGTGTAAGATTTCACAAATAGTTGATTTTGACGGACCACTTTAGATATATACCCTTTGTCATGGTAATCAGAGACCGATAAGTCTGGGTAATACGTCATGTATATATGTCTGACCTATTGTTACGTTCATTATCACGATGATCATGTCACCTACGGTGGCTGGAAAAAAACCCAGTTGACGTCAAAGGTGTGTGGTTATTTATGTGAGATTATGGCCACAAATAGTGTCACTACTACAATAAAAACTAAACTATCTGATTGCCATTTTCGCCCACTTCATAGTGTTTCTCGCTACCGTGATCCAACTTCCATAGTAATAGTCGTTCTTAGCCTGTTTAATTAGCAGATTAAATCACAGTCATAAGGTATGAAATGAGTGTTTGTTTAAATATCTAGATTTACAAATGTTTGGTCTCAAATTGAACATATACATGTATATGAGTGATTTTTGCCCACTTGAAGTTGTATACACAATTTTAAGTGGGCAAAATTATTTTTGCATAACTTGAGGGTTAAGTAAACGATATGAAATGAATGGGGTTTTAGGCCGCCTTTGTGCACATATAGACTAAACTGGGCTAGTAGAACCTTCTGAGGATAGTGAGAACAATAACTTTGTATAGATAAAGTTCTTGGTGAGATGAATCAGATGGCACTGCCCTCTCGGTCACAGAGGTTCCCCATAATATTAACCCTTTAACCGCTGGGGCCGATTATATCCGATTTTTACATTTTTTATTAGCAAGTACCATATCAGCTTTCGAACATATTGAAGATAAATTGTGACATTAATCAGCAAGATTTGAAAATAGTCCACGTCCATTTTGTCAAATCTGAATGAATTTCACTCACTTGAAGTTGTGGATCGCGTCAGCGAGACACAACTTCAAATGGGTGAAAATTCAAATTGAATAATTTGGCGGTTAAAGGGTTAAGGGCTAACTGGGCATGGGTTAGATGTATTGATATTGATATAGGTAGTTGCAGTACCATTTTTATCAATTTAATTGTTCAACGGCACCGTTGAAAACCCGCTAATTACGACTGTACTTACAAAGCCAAAATGTATTTCTCCCTTGTAAAGTAAGCAAATACTGCCTTTTGGCTTTGCACGGCGGTATATGTAGTCATTGTGTGCTCCGACTTTAACACGATACTGGTGTAAAAATATGCCGCCTTTGACGGACCACTTGCTTCGGAAATTCCAGATTCAAGGCAAAGTCAGATAAATGAAAAATTTCTATTAACATGATTAAAGGAAGATTGTTTCAACGCACATTATAATATGTTGGAATTTAACAAAAACGTTTTCAGTATTTAACCCTTAAGGCGCTGAGCTCTATAATTTAAATTTGTCTCGCTACCGCGATCCACAACTTCGAGTAAGTATAAATTACTGACATAATTGTGTAAAATTCCAATCAAAATACATGTTTTTATCGGAAATATAATACTCTTTTCTCTTTAAATATTTATTTTTGAAGGACAAATTAAAATGCTGAAAGCGGCTATAGACGTGATTAGCACCCCAAGGGTTAACCCTTTAATCGCCGGTGCCGCATATATTCGGGTTTTAATTTTCTTTTTAGCACATTAAGTACCACATTTTAAATATGTTAAAGATAAAATGTGACATCAACCAGCAAGATTTGAAAAGAGTTGACCTCCATTTTGTCAAATCTGAATGATTTTCACTCACTTGAAGTTGTGGATCGCGTCAGCGAGACACAACTTCAAGTGGGTGAAAATTAAAATTGAATAATTTGGCTTTCCAAGGGTTAATGTCCCGAAACAAATCAAGATACAAAATAAACGTGAGATCGTGTCAGAGACCTCTCAGCAAACACCAGATATTGAACCAATGGTGGGTCAATGTTAGACCGGCGTCGTAGAGGGCGGACCAGCATTGACCCAACATTGGTTCAATGTCTCGTGTTTGCTGGGTTTTTCTTGGTCGGTCAACCGCTAACCACACGTAATAATAGGACCTGGCCTAAAAACCGTTGAAAGGCATCGGTATTTAACCATTGAAGCGCTTAAATATTTGTATACAAACCATAGACAGCAAAGGGTTTTTTCAATGTGAAAGCATTTTAAATGTCTTATTTAGTTCTTTCCGCTTTCTTTGAATACCTATGTTATGGGTCTACTGCCATTATAAATACTCTTTCTAAGGTCGATCCCCGCACTGAAAGGGTTAATAGCTTATATTTTTATCGTCGATTAATAACCGCAGCTACATACGCCACCAGTGAGCATGCCAATAGTATCCCGTAAAGACAGACTGCTGTGTGGTATCATGGATGTTTAGTGTGACGATAAATCAATGTTGCTTTAACTACGTTTACATGTTTAATGTTGGGCCGACGTCGAAAACATCAATATTCAAGACTATCCAGTCTCATTCGTTCCGATTGGCACTTAGGGCGGGGCCCCTGGTGCAGTGGTTAATGCTTGGATAGTCGGAGATCGCGGGTTCAAACCCCACTCTGGCCAAGTTTCAAAGAAAATGCTTCTTCCCCGCTCAGTCGTAAAGATTCAATATTGTGAAGAGCCTTCGTGACCGAGAGGTAGCGTGCTCGGCCTCAGACCGTCAGGGCTGGAATTTCAAATCCTGTGTCTGGAGGGCAGTGTCATCTCATTCATCACCATCCTCAGGAGGTTCCCCTGACCCAGTTTAGCCTATATGTGCACAAAGGTGGCCTAAAACCCCATTCATTTCATTTCCGCTTGGCACTTACCAGCTATTGTTGAAACTCTTTTAACTATGAACCGAAAGAAATAAACATCTGTTAAAATGGATTCAAATCTGACATTTGCGATCACGAGTAAATCTATCTTATTAAAATTCTCATCCACTTGACGTTGTGTCTCGCTACCGCGACCCACAACGTCAAGTGGATCAAAATTACTTATATTTGTTTAATTTGTGACCGAAAATTTGCAAATCTTGATATTTAAACACACATTTCATTCCAAATAACAGTAATTTAACCCGCTAGTAAAACAGATTAAATAATTATGATTACAGTCGCAGTTGGCGCTTAAAGGGTTCAAAGGCTTCAATACCAGCAGGCTGGTATTCAGGTACGGAAAAATCAACCCTTTCAGCGCGGAGACGTCAGATTCTGACGTCTAAAGACGGTCCCCGCACTGAAATAATTAAAAATTTCTAACGTCCGTATACACTGATACAGGTACACCAGTAACATAGGTATTCAAATGAAGCAGAAAGAGCTAACTAAGACAGTGATGATAATTTTAAATTGAAAAACCCTTTGGTCTCCACGGTCTATAGAAAAACATTTCATCGTTGCGAGGGGGTTAACCTGCTCAGGTGAAGCATATAGTAGACATGACCTTTTGTGCGGCGTCTGAACCAGGATGATCCCGGCACAAGGATCCTTGTTGTGATGGACTCCCCGGCTACTAATCCTCATCTTTGTTTGCCAGAATAGCGAGACTTATCCCGGGATCGGCGGGCAAGGACACCGGCGCCCGATCCCTGATCCAGTGGCCCTCTGCCCAAGGTAACCATGATCCTGGTGTCTCTTGTTTACGATCCCTGTCCCCCCAGCAAACACAAAACATTTGTTTAACATTTATATAAGGTCTGCCAATTGTCTTCGACGTTGTTCGACGTTGGACCAACATTGTCCAACATTGCATCAATGTTATACAAAGGTTTTGTCTTTGCTGGGATGATAATCGCCGGCTCCGGGGTAAAAGTGACACAAGATAATCCCAGCCGCCATGGTACATTCAACCAATGCTGGGTTGATGTTAGAGCAGCGTCTGCGACGCTGTCCCAACATCAACCCAGCATTGGTTGACTTTAGGCCCCTACCATATTCGCTGGGGGGGGGGGGGAGTGTCCGACATGTACAGTCAAAACGCGGTAACTTCTCACCTGACATGTGAGCAGTTACTGCCATTTAGCCCTGCACGGCGCCACTATAGTCAAAATACGGAGAAAGATAATGCTGCAGTGCAAAGCTGAAATGCAGTATCTGCTCACTTGTAAAGTAAGCAGATACTGCCTTTTGGCTTTGCAGGGGAGAATGAGGGCAGTTATGGTATTTTTAAACTTGCACGGCAGATATGCGAGATCCGAACACCAGCAGTCAAAATCACAGATCACAGTCCGCGTATCACCCACCATATACACACCATAGCTGTTCTAATGTTGGTCCAGCGTCGAAGACGATGAACCAGTATTAGAACATCACGGGGTCAACATTGTCAACGTCTTGTGAGTGCTGGGTAACTATTCTGCCCGGCAAATCCAAAACGCAGCAGCTGCTTATTTGAAAAAGTAATCGGTTAATGTCTTTTGGGCTTTGCACGACATTCTACTGTCGTAGTCTACATGGTATATATCCAGCAAACACGGGACATTCACCCAATGCTGTGTCAGTGTTGGGCCAGCGTCGAAGACGGTGGGCCAACACTGACACAGCATTGGGTGAATGTCCCGTGTTTGCAGGGATATCTAAATTATTATACAAACACCTATCGTTTTCGTAGCCCTAATATGATGACAAGTAAAGGTCCTTTAGTATACTGGGGAATAGGATATGTCATGTAAGGAATCTCTCTTAGTTTGGTTGTCCCTTCGTGGTATTTAGGGACACATTTATAAAGATTATTCTTGGAGTTGTAACGATAAGAAAAAACTCCACGCATACTATGCGACTGGTGTGATAAATAACTCGGCTGCAGTCCTTGACATTTTTTAGTCAGTTGAAGTTGGCATCGCTGACGCATATTATTAACTTCAAAAGAATGATATATACATGTAGTTACGTTCAAAACTGGGTCGTTATAAGTCGTTATATATAGCAACAGAAGTTTGTATTTCGGTGAACTGGTCTCTCGTACTATAAACCCTTATCCTGCTAAGTTAATCTATTTAAATTTTCACCCACTTGAAATTGTGTCTCGCTACCGCGACCCACAACTTCAAGTGTGTGAAAATTACTCATACTTGTTTAACTTGAGACATATCCTTTCCAATCCTGATGTTTGAACACACATTTTGTTCCCATTATCAGTGATTTGATCGACAAATTAAAGGTGTAGTCAACTGTCAAAATTCGCGGGACAAGGGTGCCCAGAAGGCAATAGTGCCCGTGGGTAAGCCAAGGCCCTATTCCATAATAATACTAAATATGCGTTTTATACCCAAAGCCTCATTAAGAGCAAGTTCTCAAATCACAGCAAATTCATATATACTTGAGCGACATCTATGAGGTAATAATTCAAAGCCCTTGTCTTTTGCCCCTACTTGGTCGCCTACTTGCAAACAAACTGACTGTATTACTGCGGGTATTTGGAAACTGCTTGACCCCCAAAGCTTGAATGTATTGTCACCCAGTAAACACAAAACATTTGTATGCCTTTATGCAATGTTGGACCAGCGTCGAAGACGTTGGGCCTACATTGCATAAATGTCATACAAATGTTTTGCGTTTGCTGGGCAGGAGGACTTTCTCTCAAACATTGTACATTTATCTAATGTTGGTTCAATGTTGGGCCAGCGTCGCAGACGTTGGCCTAACATTAAAACAGCATTGGATCAATGTCTCGTTTAAGTAGTATCTTGTAATCAGTTCAGTGGCTATATTAATGCCGTCAATCTGTACTCAATAGGCTACTATTGGCCTACACTTGACCGTCCCAGGCATGCGCGTTTTGAAGCTGAATGATTCTTTAAACAAAATAAAAACGACAATAGTCGTCATCAGCAGGATAAGGGTCAACGATATAGATGATGTCATACATTTATCTAAGTATACACATCAGTATATATTATATAATTATGTGATCAACCAAGAACTGTATCAACCTAAATTATACATGGGTTCTCACTGGAAATCGTGAACAAAATTATTTTACGGGTCAGTAGTGAGCATGCAGCTACTCTACCGCGCGAAGCCAAAAGGCAGTATCTGCTTACTTCACAAGTTAGCAAATACTGCCTTTTAGCTCCGCAGAGCAGTACTGCATGACTAACCATTCTCTGGTTGAGCACTATTGATGAGCTTGATCATGTTGATAGGGTGATATTACATCGGTACACAAATTGAACGTAACACCCAGATGAACGAGTGAGCGATGTTGAGACTAGAAACATAGATAAAAATACCCCCTGAGGTACGCTCTATTCCAAGGCTACAATATATATTATTAGAAAACTCTCTGCAGTCCTTTCCACTTCATTTGAATACCTACATATGTTGTGGGTCTACGGCCATTATAAATATTCTACTCTTTCAGTGCGGGGATCGGCTTTAGACGTCAGATTCTGACGGCTAAAGTCGGTCGCCGCACTGTAAGAGTTCAGGACACATCTCTGGTATAATTCAGAACAAGAAAACGTCCTGATAAACATGATAACCATTAACCATTGAAGCGCTGAATTATTTGTTTTTTAAACCATGGAAACTAAAGGGTTTCTTTCAATTTGAAATCATCATAAATGTCTTAGTTAGCTCTTTCTGATTTATTTGAACACCTTATGTTATGGGTATTTGACCATCATACATATTTTAATTCTTTCAGTGCGGGGACCGTTTTTATACGTCAGAATCTGACGTCTAAAGACTGTCAAGAAACACATGGCTCTGTCTGATAAAATTTTGTCTTTTATTGGGGAATAAAGCAAGGAATATTTGCTACAACATTTTCCCTCGAAAACAAACGCTATAGTTTTACAATATATCCTCTAGCCCCGAATACAAGGCTATATCGCCCGAGCAGCTCGGGCGATATAGCAGCTCGGGCGATATAGCCCTGTATTCAGGGCTATGCATCCTCCTGACACATAACCGGTTAAGTCTACGGACGCTCTCGCGAATGAACGCGCGGCAAACATCAGAGTTGTGATCCTGGTGTTGTCAACTGATCCCTGTAGGATTAAACATACACCGTGTCTGCCTTCTCCCGTCTCGGACTGAATCAGGCAACCGACAGATCCCGTGTTCACTGAGACTCCAGCCTAGCTACCCAGTAAGCACAAGACATTCACCAAATGTTGGCCAAGCGTCGTAGACGGTGGAGCAACATTGACCAACCATTAGGTCGATATCTTGTGTCTACCGAGGTACAAATGGGAGCAAATGTTGGTCAATGTTCTTTTTCAATATCGAAGTCGGTAGAACAACATTGACCCATAAACCCAGCCGGAATCATGCTGTAGAAACATATTTTCTGCGATATATTTGCATTTTACCTCGTACTGGAAATTGTTGAGATTCACAACTTGAGGTGGGAGAAAACAGTGTTTAGGATCATGTAAATCAAGAGACCAAGGGATTTTTTAATTTGAAATCACCATAAATATATTAGTTAGTTCTTTCTGTTTCGTTTGAATACCTATGTTATGGATCTACGGCCATTATAAATATTGTTGCTCTTACAGTGCGGGGATCGACTTTAGACGTCATAATCTGACGTCTATAGACGTCAGATTATGACGCTGAAAGGGCTAACATACCGGTTCGCGTCGGCCTATGGTTAAAATGGTTAATGTGGCCTCAAAGCCTCAGACAATGCAAATGGTTGCCGTAATTTCTTGCCGAGCCATAAGCTGTCAGGCGCGTGGCCATTAAGCAAGGCTAGAAAAGGGCCGCCACTGCCGGACAAGGTCACCTGCGTCCAGCTCTGGGACCGGTATCCACGGGAATGTGACCTAGATTCCAGGACCGTGATTGGTCGAGATCGCTATCTCGACCAGTCAGATGCTTGGGATCTAGGTCATAGAGGACATACCGGCCTGATAATGAAAAATTGTTGCATACTGGCTCGCGCATGCCTCAGACACGTGTGTCTGGGGCGATATTTATTATACCTGCAGGAGAAATTGGAACATTTTTGATTTATAGATCAAATCAGGAAGTTAATCCTTAAAAATATATGTACCATAAACCATGGAGACCAAAGAGTTATTTTCAACCTAAAATCATCGTAAATGTCTTAGTTAGCTCATTCCGCTTCATTTGAATACCTGTGTTATGGGTCTACGAACATTATATAATTTTTAATCCTGTCAGCGCGGGGACCGTCTTTACACGTCAGCATCTGATGTCTATAGACGTCAGATTCTGACGTCTAAAGTCGATACCCGCGCTGAAAGGGTTAAGCGTACACACTACAATACCTGAAGTATATAGTCATGTAACGTTAGACACGACTCGCGGGGTTTCCCCTTGTGGCTATATCTGGTAGGTTACAAAGTAGGCCTACGTCAAAATACTCGGTGCATGTAAATACGCAGGAATTCAAACAAAGATACATGACATCATTTTACGATGGCTTTAGTAGGATCTACCAGTCGCTCAACCATTAGCATGATTAGAGTGCTAAATCGTAGAATTTAAATTATAACCCACTTGTAGTTGTGTCTCGCTACGTATAGTGTTACTTTTATGTGATTTTAATTACTCAACATAAAAATGTCCAAAATTCAATCTAGCTCAATGTATTGTGTAACAGCACTTAAACTCAATTTAGTTCAACATGCTCAATGTATTGTGTAACAGCTCTCGATTGAAATATTAATAACTCAATTTATTGTAAAATGGTTGGGTACCGGTACGCAATTCCACATGCAGATTAATAGCCACGTGCAGCATATTGCAGCATATTGCTAATATATGTTAGGGAATTATAGTTCTTCATTCAGAATATGCCGCCCCCTTGGAGATGAAAGGGTGAATTTGCCACTTTGTAAAGTGGCAGATGCACCCTTTCATATCCAAGGGGACAATGTGTGTGTGTGTGCAATGTCCTTAAAAAATAATAACCATGTAATCTGTACATCACCCATGTCTATTATTAACATTAAAAACTTTAAATTTATGAGTAACGAAAATGGCAATAAACTTATTTATTTTTTCTGACTACTCAATTAACTTTAAAATGAGTGGAGATATTCAATTTCTATGAAAGGCATCCAGTAATAACTTCTGATAAGGTACTCTATTCCACAAGCTATTTTCATGATATTAAGCAGTACGTGACAATTTAAATATATGTTTTCTATTAAATGTTTTATTAGTATTTATTAGAAAAATATGATCATGATGATCTATCTCTTATCTCTGCGGTGGGTGGGTGCGCCTCCCGAATATATATAATTCCCTTGGATATGAAAGGGTGTATCTGCCACTTTACCAAGTGGCAGATACACCCTTTCATATCCAAGGGAATTATATACCGACTTCTTCCGCATTGATCAATATGTATCGCTATATAATCTGATAATATGGCTCAGATCCAATGGAATTCCCACCCACAGTTGAATGCTCAACATGAGATCAACATGTACGTGGAATCTACCAGGTATAAATTCAGCCAATGTTGCAGACGGTGGCCTAACATTTAAACAACATTGGGTCGATGTCTAACGGCGCGCACAAATTCAATCAAGACTTGAATCCCCCCTCCCCCCTCCCCCGCCCGCGAAAAAGTCACTAAGTATTTATATAACATGCAAAATAGATGTTCACCATGTTTAACAGTCAGTGATCGTGGTGATTGTGACATTAATTACATAATTACAGTTGAAGAAGAAGCAACCGTAAAAAGTGTACATGCCATCTACGAAATACCAGTCCATGTCGTAATCAAGCAATACAAGCTTTGCCCAAAATGATAATGTGCAGCCTTTTCAACGCTGCACACTATGTTATTTTGCAAATTGAAGTTGTGACGAAGCCGACGCTAAAACACGACAGATTATCATAATTATAGAGAATAAAGCTGTGACACACATGTCCAGAAAATGAATGAACTGGATTTAATCCTTACAGGCTGAATTATTTTGTATAAATCATGGAGACCAAAGTTTTGTTTTTAATTTGAAATCATCACAAATGTCTTAGGCAGCTCTTTCTGCTTCATTTGAATACCTATGTTATGGGTATACCGTAACGGCCTTTATAAATAATTTTAATTCACCAGGCATTTTAGAGGTCGTCTCAACCTGTACAACCAAAGTTAATAACATGGTCAACATAAATACTCAATTAATAATAATGCTACTGTACCATTTTTGCATGTTTTTAAATGGAAGTCAAATAAACAATAAACAAATTGTTCTATCTTTTAGAGCTGGGACCGTCTTTAGACGTCAGATTCTGACGTCTAAAGACGGTGAAAGCGTTGTAAATGCCGCTTTAAAATTTCACTCGATAATATTTATGTCCGACGATATAAAATGTCAACCGTCAAACTGACGTGAATCGTGAGAGAATACTTGGGTCGACTTCGAAAGCGGCGGGCCAACATTAAATCGGCATTGGTTTAAACGTGTCACGTTTGCTGGGATAGGTCCTAACTACAGACGTCATCACTGCTCTGTAACGCCAAAAGGCAGTAACGCTCTACTTGAAAAGTAAGCAGTTACTGCCTTCTCCGCGACAGTTGAGCTGAGAATGCTTGCCAGCAAACACAACACGTTGGAACAATAATGTTTTAATGTTGGCCCAACGTCTGCGATGCTAACCTTCAATTTCATTGTGTGTCCAGACGGCAGGAGCTGATCGCCATGACAACGCTACATATATACATATATATATATATATATATATATAGACATGTATATAATTATAATATATCAGTCGTTCATTCTCCTAACAAAACGACGTGGGCTCTAAACAAGATAAAGCATATTTGATGACCAAACAGTCGGCAACTAATCCAATAAGCATGGGACATAGAAGCAATGTTGTTTTATTGCTGGTCCAGCGTCGTAGACGGTGGACCAACATTAAAACAACATTGGTTCAATGTCTCATGTCTGCTGGAAAGGCAATTTAAACACACATATTATGATTTTATCTGATAATAATTCAATATGCACATGATAAAGAATAGCATTGTCTATGTGCATGATATAGAACATGGGACCAATTCCATTATTATCGTTATGCTGGGTCGGGACAGCCAAGAAAATGGGCTGATTTATCGGACGCTGTCTCAAAATTTGGTGAATATCGGGAAAAAAAATGCTCAATCAGCAACATATTATTTTACACATCAAAGACTAAAGATACAAGGATGCTTAGAGTTGAAAATAGTTAAAGGGACCCCTTGGGATGAGACATTTTCAATGCTGTCAATTTTGAAAATTTAATTTATATGAAGCTATATAGCCTACTGATCTTAACTGAAAATACGAAAAAGTCAAAAAACAATTTTATTTAAAGCTCCGAAAAAGAGTGAAATAGTTGTATTTCCAGGTCGTATATTGCCATGTAAACAAAACAAGTCAGCAATATTCAGCACTTTACATCACATATTCCCACGTATCAGACGGTAAGATCAAAGCAGTCGCCGCTAATTGGTGTCTTATAGTCATTAGTCAGGACACGGGAGGACACACCTGCAGCACTGATTGTCTACCCAACGCTGGGCCGATGCCATCAGCATGTGGCCCAATGCTGTGAAAACATTCAATCGTCCTTCAGGTATACAAATAGTTTGTTTGGGTTACTTCTGGTTTCATAGAAATGTTGATTAAAAATATTTGTAAAAATATGAAAATTCTGAAAAAAATAAAAACATGATACGTGGGATACACTACTTCAGTACGGAATTAAAACCGAAAATTGATGTCATCCCAAGGAGCTGCTTTAATCAATCATTTTCAAACATTTTTTTCTTTCAACGTAATATAGACGTCATATTCTGAGGTCTCAAGACGGCCCCCGCACTGAAAGAATATAAATATGTCTAATGGCCCCATGTAATACATGACATATGTATTCAAACGAAGCGGAAAGAGCTGACCAAGACATTTATGATGATTTCAAATTGGAAAAAACCCTTTGGGCTTAGATGGGTGGTCACAGGAGGCTGCCATTTTCTGTGAGATTCCAGCAAACACAATACGTTGACCATATGTTGAAGCAATGTTGGGCCAGCGTCGAAGATGGTATAACAGCATTGGCCCAAGATAAGTTGGGATGGTACAGGTGGAAGTCTGTCATGTCTGAATTACGAGTTATGTGATCTCACCCAGCAGACACGAGATATTGACACAATGTTGGGTCATTGTTGGCTCAGCGTCGAAGACGCTGGACCAACAATGACTCAACATTGTGTCAATGTCTCGTGTCTGCTGGGCAGCATCTATCACACGACACTCCTCCATCAGTCTACATTTCTAAAACAATCACATGTGATTCAATATGAACTTGACGTCTTGACTTGACTTTGACTTGAAATATGTGAAATATGAGCGCCGACAAGCTAAATTGGATCTACATGGTCTATGTCATTCTCACTCATCAGATCCACTATCCTTCCACTAGCGTCAGCTGTGCTAGTGTGGCCCTGAGAAGGAGGCTGGGTCTATGTAGGCTACTGATGTATGTAAGAAGAGCTGCGCGCACTGAGAAGGAAAGAAAATGGCTCGTGGCAGCTGGACGGTAAATTAAACTGTGTTAAAACGCTGCTGCATTCGTGTTCATTCAATTTGATTACATTTTTTAAACAACACGATCAAGTAACAGCGCGGCGCTGGGATGATCCGTAAAACATATGTAAAATGGCTGATGAAAGAGATCGCATTTTTACAGATCTGTTAATGCAGCATGTCAACAAGTACACAATCATGTACATGTTATAAAACAAAAATGAGAAGTTGTTATTCCAGTTATTCATGTTGATGAAATTTGGTATGTCTTCATACATGGTAACCATGGTAACCTGCATAATGAGCAGCTGTCACTAAATATGACGATATCCCCAGCCTGTCAGAATATGCAATGGTAAACATAACAAACTGTCGGAGCTGTTATAAAGTTGTCCACATGGTGAAAACCATTAGGCCAATCAGTCAGGTGCTCAACCCTTTGACCGCCGGTGTCGCATATATTCGGGTTTTCATTTTTTATTAGCACATTAAGTACCACCTTTTAAACACATGTTAAAGATAATATATGACATCAGTCAGCAATATTTGACAACAGTTGACCGCCATTTTTCAAATCTGAATAATTTTCACTCACTCGAAGTTGTGGATCGCGTCAGCGAGACACAACTTCAAGTGGGTGAAAATTCAGATTGAATAATTTGGCGGTTAAATGGTTAAAACCTATTTCTTAGTTAACCCTTCAAGCGCTAAGTATTATAATTTAATTTTTTACCCATTTGGAGTTGTGGGTAAGTGTGGTAAAAAATACTCATTTATATAATTTTAATCAAGAGTTATCCCAATCTAGTATCATGAGTATAGCACATATTTCCGATTCAAATTTTCTTGTTTGACGAACAAGTACAGAAGCTGAAAGCGAAAATGACTTGGTCAGCTCTTTCCCCTTCATTTGAATACCTATTTTATGGGTCTACGGCCATTAAAAATATGTTTATTCTTTTAGTGCGGGAACCTGCTTTATACGTCAGAATCTGACGTCTGCTGACGTCAAATCTCGCGCTGAGAGCGTTAAAACTGTCGTGGGCATCCCAATTATAATTGGCCAGACAAAAAGCATGCATTGGTGGGTTGCCAGATTCACAATAACAGCGCGGTTGCCAGCTTTATGACAACAACGCCAATGAATACAATTAGTGGCCCCGGTATAACAGATAATAATAGGCAAAAGGAAATTACGCTCGGCAATATTTTCAGAAAGGTCAAGGGCCAAAAATTGATCAATAACATGTATGGTAAACGGATGTACTCCTCTTTAACAAAACCACACAAAGACGATAAAATTAATAAAAGTAGAAATAGAAAAAAAAAACATCAGTAACTTCTATAATCTGTATCATGTATGGGCGATAATAGGGGAGGGAAAAGTGTCAGATGTTGGTAGTGTGTGAGTCACTGAAGGAGACTGCTCATAAATAACTGTACATTATTGACACCGCTATTCATAAGCTGTCATGGTTTCTCTTACCTGCTTACTGATCGTAACCAAAAGCATCCATGGTTAAATAGAAATCGTGTGGTGACATTATTCCATTACAATCTGTGAGTGCAAAATAAATGATGCATAGATGATGACGTGAGGATGGGGTGGTTGGGCTCGGTCGGTTATTGCGAATGATTTTACCCAATAAAGGAGTTCTTAAACCTGCCTAGGGGATGTACCACCAGACATTCTCAGATGATCACAGACAGCTAACACAGACTTTGACGCAATGTTAGATTAATGATGGGCCGGCGTCGCAGACGGCGGGCCAGCATTAATCAAATATTGCGTCAAAGTCTCGTGTTGAGCACTGTATAATTTAAACTTGAAATGTATTGGCTGTCGCTCAGCTCCATTCTCTTTTAGTCGGATAGTCCCCAGTGCATAGTTGAGGGTAACTCCATTCATCGCAGCGTTTGACCTAACCATGCTGATGACAAACAAACCATTTCTGGACCTTAGCGCGACAAAATCAGTGACCACTGATGGGAGATATGCATTAGCACTGCTGTTGAATGGATGAGCCTGTGTACGTCACTCACAATCCGCACATAGACATGATAGAGATTATGATCTTTTAAGGAGACCGGAGATTCTCTTGGGTGTATGTCGTGGTATGCTGTCGTGTAAAGGCAAAAAACCGTATCTGCTTACTTTACAAGCTAGTAGATACTGCTTTTTGGCTTAACAGAGCAGTATATCAGTGATTCCGTACAATGCCATACAGTGCAACAGACGATTGCAATTCCTTGATGAGCTGCCTTGTGGGTCTCAATTACCACCACTAACAAGATGTCTCATCAAAGACAAAAGGGAAGGTAAAAACCCAATGTGTTTTGTATGTCGAAAACGTGTGGGGCAGGGCGGATCCCGTGTAGAAAAAGGCAAAGGTCACCGAAAGATAAAACATGGCACATACATCTAGTTCAGAGGCGCGATGGATTTTTTTTGTAATAAAATACCAAATAGGCCCTACACCATTTCTAGGTATCTAAGGAATAACAAATGGGAAAATAAATCGCTTTATCATCTAATTTAATGATTATATACATACAATTATATTTTCCAGATTTCAAAAGGGGCACTTTAAATTAAAGAGGGTGGTCACGTGAGTGACGTGACCCCTGTGACCCCCCCCCACTGGATCCGCCCCTCTGGGGGTGGGTGTAAAATAGTCCTCCTGTTGGATGTGATAGTACCAGTGGACTTTAAATTATATATATATTATCAGTAATTGTGCAGGTTGTATTTAAAATATAACATATATACCTGTGTACGGGTTGACACAATATGCACAAGTGAATAATTAATTCATATCGAAGTTATAGATTCTCACACTAACAGATTAAACATGTTAAGTTAAATTGACGCAATAGTATATCTGTGATGACACTTTTATAAGTTATAATATCTGAATATGTGACAGCAAACTAAGGATATATACAATGACACAATTATGATAGGGGAGGATCCAGAATTAAAAAGGCGGGTCTGATTGAAAAAATGATTTTTCAGTTTTCTCGATTTCTATATCGGGATTTGTCCCTCAACCTTTAATAGGGTAGTGCCTCAAGTTGAGGCACTACCCTATTAAAGGTTGAGGGACAAATACCGATATTTCGGGCAATTTTTGATGTTTAGGCAATTTGTTTTTGGAAAGGGGGAGGGGTCAGGGGTATGATCCTCTTAGGATTCAAACTGGAGTACATCAGGATAATCTTGTATCGAGTATTGTATTCGATAAGAATGAACTTATGATTTTAAATGGACATATCATGATATCAATATCATGATATCGCAATCAGTATTTACAATTTTGTCACCCCTTGCCAGCTAGCACATTTGGCTATCGCATGTACATGATAAATTGAAGAAAACATTGCAATACTGTAAGTACTGTGACCCTGCATATACTACTACATGCACTATAGGTCATTCACAAACAGTCGTTTAAAATAGCTTAATGGGAGAGATATTCAGTATGCATGATATACATGATATAGGCCTACTATCAATAATTATTGTGCTTGTAGTTATATTAGATTGTATGCTTCATCATGTTCATACTATGCTGGCATACCAGTATAAAATTTATAGATAAATAGGGTAATGTCCCTGGACGACATTAGCCTATAAGCAACAAATTAACAAGCCCAGATATATTATTGACAGTCAGCATATGTATTATCATGCATGATGATAATCATGATAATCATAATAAATGAACATAATTCGTGACGTGAATTTACATGATTCAGGGCGAGTCGAAAAACCTGGCATTCAGCTGAGCCCTGAACTGCTTTTATCCAGGGGCCTATTATATATATTATGTTCATTGAAATGTTGACTGACTGTCATGGTCATGGAGATAGGCCTATTCATGGTGATGGGACGATTCTGATCCTTTGCCCGTTAAGTCATCTTGAGCATTTAAATTTTCACTCATTTGAAGTTCAGATGGGTGAAAATTACTCATGTTACTCTACATATCTAGTTTGAGACCAAACATCTGTATCTTGTTGTTGATGCTACGTTCACATATCATGTATATACGAATACAAGCCTGCTAACACGGGACATCCAGCCAATACTGGTTTTATGGTGGGCCAGCATCGGAGACGGTGGACCAACATCAAACCAGCATTGGTAAAGCGATCCTTTTCAAAACTGCGGTCGTTGCGCCGGTTGTCGCGCCTCATAAATTATATTCCGTTGGACGTCGCGTTGGTGTGTGGACAGTCACGCGACGCGTCTGTCGTCGCGTGCCTTATCGCGCTCGCATTGGTGTGTTTTGCACTTTATTGGGATCGAAATGCGTGCTTAAGCACCAAGATTTTCAAATGTTTGGTATCAAATCAGACACATTATGAGTAATGTAATATTCACCCACTTGAAGTTGTGGGTCGCGGTAGCGAGACACCTTCAAGGCCCCCTAGATTAAATTTAAAAAATAAGAGCTTTAACCCTTTAACATGTTTAACCGCCTATCCTGATTATATTCGGTTTTTCATTTTTTATTACCACATTAAGTACCACATTTTAAACATGTTAAGGATAAAATGCGATATCAATCAGCATGATCAGCACGATTTGAAAATCTATTTTGTCAAATCTGAATAATTTTCACTCACTTGAAGTTGTGGATCGCATCAGCGAGACACAACTTCAAGTGAGTGAAAAATACAATTAAATCACTAGGCGGTTAAAGGTTAAGTAGTAGAAAAACGTCCCCCTGGATATGAAAGGGTGTATCTGCCACTTTGTAAGTGGCAGATACACCCTTCCATATCCAAGGGGACAACATACATGGCATAAGACACTTATTTTAGTATTAAATATATCACGTTCTACTCACGATTGATTTGAGGTGTAACGTTAGGGTATAAAGGTTACTTTTAGGGTAGACAACTATTATCCAGAAAGCTCACTGTTCATCAGTCATATCAATGACTACATGCAAGTAGGCTATTATGATTCACCTGGTTCAATCACACCTTGTGATGATGATGAAGTATGTAGGTTAGTCGTGATAACGGTACTCACGTAGGCCTAACACACTCGTAAGTCTACATAATAAACCGAGTCGTGATATTAAAACCACTTCCGTAACGTCAGTACACGGTGCGGCTTATCATCGGGTGATCAGTATAGACGTGAATTGTGTTTGAGGAGTACTCCCCACGTACAGTGGCCGTCACGTACAACTGTGTACACAATGTGCCGGGGAGACCTGTGAACGACCGTAATCATCGCGCGGTATCGTAGGTGTTCAACGGAGCCTGAAAAATAGCTGGCTGCGGCCTGTTCAATACCTGTCATGATGCATTGTGAAGCACAATAACGCGGTCGGCCTACGCCACTGGAAGACGACGATACGTTGCGGTACCGGTACCACTGAAAGCGTTAGCGCGAATTTTCGTGTCTATGAACAGATACAGCAAACACGGGGCATTCACCTAATGTTTTTTCAATGTTGGGCCAGCGTCGAAGACGGTGGCCCAACATTGAAACAGCATTGGGTCACCGTGACTGACATGGCTTTTCACTTAAATTTACGCTGGAGACGGAATTTCTGTCTACTGAATGCTCCGTGTTTGCTAGGGACTGGCTAGCTATTATTATAGTAGGCTACATGATTTATGAGATAATTATGATGATTGATTTATGATTTGATTGATGTTTTGAATGATTTATTACTTAGGAAACGATTACTGAATAAAGATGCTATGTGAACAGAAGTGTTTGCCATTCATCAGTGTTCATGTCATGACGTAAGTTCATAACTTAAACAGTTAATTAAATGCGCCGGTTGGTTCATTGTTACACTGAATAGAATACGGCGGTTCCAATGCTACATCGTTAGCCCATAGTATAGAGGTAGAAGAGACTATTACATTGGTCCAATGACTGTGTGATATTTATATATATATATATATATAGGCATAGGTATAGGGCCTATTTATATCCGTGATGACTAATGGAGAACTCCCCTTTATTTTAAAACAATAAGTATCATAGCGGCATCACGGATATTTAACTAGCGCTGATTGGCGGTAAGCGGAGCGAGTCGCCGGTTTACTCGGCTAGGATATAAACAGACAATGTGGGCTAATTCACAGTTGATAGAACAACACTGGGCAACAATGCCATGCATGCGAAGCCAAAAGGCAGTAACTGCTTATTTGAAAAGTAAGCAGTTACTGCCTTTTGACCTTGCCTAACAGTATAATAAGCCTATTTTTATGTTATTATACTAGTATCCCAGACAACATGTGACGCTGGCCCAATTGTGGTTTGATGTTGGTCGAGCGTCTGCGACACTGGCCCAGCATCAAACCAGCATTGGGCAGCGTCACATGTTGGCTGGGATTTTTGTCTATGGATACTGTACTGTCAGAATGTGCAGATGTGAGGGATATAAGTTAGAAATGTGGAGTAGGTCATCACCCACACAGCCAGCAAACAATGTTAAACCAATGTTGTTTTGATGTTGGCACACCGTCTGCGACGCTGGCCCAACATCTCGGTTTTGCTGGACAGAGTTTCGTGCTATTATCAGTATGAAACACATATTAATATTAGTCACGTATCTATGGTAAAAATACCCAGCAAATAAGAGACATTGAACCAATGTTGGTTCAATGTTGGGCCGTCGTCGGTTCAATGTCTCGTGTTTGCTGGTTAATTAGGTGGAATGCACCCAGCGGCTAAACATGCTAAATGGAGTAATGAACAATCATAACAAACTGCAGCCGTTGAATAAATGTTGGTTTAATATTGGGCCAGCGTCGCAGACGGCGGATGAACTTTAAGCCAATGTTGTTTTAATGTATCGTGTTCGCAGGGATGTAATAACCCGGCTATAATGATGTTCGAATTAAATAATTATTTCCAAAAAAAAAGGTATTGACTTTTCCATTAGTCAAACGCTATGAGGTGGCCTACACTACTAGTATAATTTTGTTTTTCTTGCTGCAGCGTCTACGACGCTGGCTCAACATTGAACCAACATTTGATTAGCATCTCGTGTTTTCTGGGATAGAGAATTGTACAACTCAATGTTGGCCCAGCATTGAGCCAGAATTTTACAGTAGCGTGTAATTCTCACCAGCATCATCACCACATATCACTCAGAACGCATTGCTGTCACAGGTAATTATTTCATCTAAATGTATTAAATTAACAGGGCTTCTTCACAATGTACATGGTGTAGTTGCAGCTGAAATATTAGCTATGAAATGATAAATGCCATATAAAACCTCTTATCTCTCATTCATGTTATTGGTGGATCTTCAATATATCATTGGGTGCAGGCCCATATCATGCATATGTAACGCATATAAAGCTAGTGCATTTAAAAAAAAAATGAAATGAATCGGGCTTTAGGCCACCTTTGTGCACATATAGGCTAAACTGGGCCAGGAGAACCTCCTGAGGATGGTGAGATGATTGAGATGACACTGTCCTCCAGACACAGGAATCGAAATTCGAGCCCTGGCGGTCTGAGGCCGAGCACGCTACCTCTCGGTCACGGAGGCTCCCCACAATACTAACTTTCACACGTGGATGGGGAAGAAACAATTTTGTTTCTTTCAAACCGCCGAGACCGGGAACCGAACCCCGGACTCTGGCGTGAAAGGCAGCGGTGCTAACCACTACCCTAGGGCCCCCGCCCAGTGCATTTTAAAAACAATACAGATATTCATTTTCAAAATGAATTCGCGAAATAACTAATTTACTTCAAACCTTTCAATAAGGAGTCATATTATGATAATATGCATTCCCAGAATTATCCACTGCCGTGCAAAGCCAAAAGGCAGTATCCGCTAACTTTACAAGTAAGCGGATACTGCCTTTTGGTTTTGCATATGGTACAGCCAAAATGCAGTACCCGCTGACTTGTAAAGTAAGCAGATACTGCATTTTGGCTTTGCACGGCAATATGGAGCTCCTAGTAGGGCGTGAAGGAGGCTCTAGGGTGCCCCCTCCCCTCCTGCCGCACACCCGCGATATATTTTGACATGTTTTATGTTGGGGGAAACAATCAACTTTACAAAAAAAAAATATAAATGTCATGCTCCCAAACGTCTCTGAGAGGCCACTCCGGAGACCCCCTTTCTTCAGATTTTTTGGGCGGGGGCCCTAGGGTAGTGGTTAGCACCGCTGCCTTTCACGCCAGAGTTCGGGGTTCGGTTCCCGGTTTCGGCGGTTTGAAAGAAACAAAAATGTTTCTTCCCCATCCACGTGTGAAAGTCAGTATTGTGGGGAGCCTCCGTGACCGAGAGGTGGCGTGCTCGGCCTCAGACCGCCAGGGCTCGAATTTCGAATCCTGTGTCTGGAGGACAGTGTCATCTCAATCATCTCACCATCCTCAGGAGGTCCTCCTGGCCCACTTTAGCCTGTATGTGCAGAAAGGTGGCCTGAAGCCCGATTCATTTCATTTATTTCTTCAGATTTTGGATCAGTTTTTTGTAAAAATAAATCCGATTTATCTCGGGACCCGTATATGCCCTAGTGATAATGCCCTCCGCTGCCCCGAGTTATATCGGGAGCCGTACTGAAAGGGTTAAACAAAGCACTCGTGAAGATTTAATATTATGGGGAGAATCCGTGACCGAGAGTTAGCGTGCTGGGCCTCACACCGCCAGGGCCCAAATTTCGAATCATGGATGTGGAGGCCAGTGTTCTCTCAACCCAGTGTATCCCATAGGCCCCTATATGTGCACAAAGGTAGCCTAAAATCCCGTTCATTCATTCATTCATTCATTCATTCATTCATTCATTCATTCATTCATTCATTCATTCATTCATTCATTCATTCATTCATTTGTATATTATCCTTGATACTAGGAACATAAGGTTTCTGCTAGATCCCCCCCCCCCACACACACACACTGCGATGGACCACGACGTTTCCGTCTCTTGACGTCCGAGAAAAGACATTCATTTATTGATTTATTGTTGGATTGTTGCTGGACCTGTACTTACGATTTCCACTCATCATTAAACCAACATTGGATCAACCTCTCTATTCCGTTGGTGTCTGAGCTGCACCAGCGAAATAATCTAGTAATCGGGGCTACCTCACCTTCGTTCCGGGGTGATTGTCCTACTATACCGGGTACCCCTCGCTTATAAGAATATGGAATCATACCCAGCAAAGACGAGACGTTGGCCCAATGTTGGTTTAATGTTGGGCCAGCGTCGAAGACGATGGGCCAACATTAACCCAACATTGGGCCAATGTCTCGTGTTTGCTTGGTAGGGCACTGTATCAAGTTCACACACACCCGACATAGTAAGTGGTAATGTGTTAATTTGTTGCCCTTCTTGTCCTATTTGAGCCCTTACCAGTGTGTCATTTAATCCCTCGGCGGATTACACTGGTGGATCTCAATTTTCAAAAGTCGGGCATCAAATGAACGCTTTGCAGTACAAGCTAACGCTATTTTGAAGCCTATTCGTCTCCTTAGATATAAAAGGGTGTATCTGCCACGATACACAGATGCAGATACACCCTTTTATATCTGAGGAGACGTATTATTCTCGAATTGTTTCACCTGGGTGTCACCAAAGAGCCTGTATGATATATCCTCTTTGGTGTCACCCATCGAGAACCTAACTCAACCATGCAGGGAGGTTGAAAAAGAACCCAAAAATGATACATAATGGTGATCCTGAAACATAAATCGTCACATAATATTTATTGTGTCGTTTTTTGCAACCACCCATGTTAACCCTTTCAGTGCGGGGACTTACTTTGGACGTCAGATTCTGACGTCTGAAGTCGATCCCCGCGCTGAAAGAATTAAAACAAATTATAATTGCCGCAGACCCATAGCACAGGTATTCAAATGAAGCGGAAAGGGCTAACTAAGAAATTTATGATGATTTTAAATTGAGAAAACCCTTTGGTCTCCATGGTTTATACAAAAATATTTCAGCGTTGTGAGGGTTAAGCACTGTGACATTATAGGCTATAAATTTATGTTTGTTCAGCAGCTCTTACCTGTACTCTATGCAAAGACACGTTCTACACAGATCTACAAGTTTTCTGTTTGCTCTTGACGCACGCCTTATCGCTTTGCAATTGTGAAATCTTCCCCTGATATACTCCACACCCCTGTGCTGTTATGTGCTCAGCTCAGAAACGGCGAGGCCCCTAATTCAGTAAGTGGCAGCTTAGCTGCTTCTCTTCAATGTTGCAAATTGCAGATAATTCCCGTCACCTGTCACGCTGAATCTAACAGGTTGTGGCGGCCAGTGACAGTCACAGTCGGACTGCGTGCGTTAGTCCAAGTTGCTTTTCTGTGACAACTCGCGGCAGCAGCGCGCGCCCACGGACCACAGCAAAGTCATGACGCCGGCCGAGCGGTGATCAATACAAAACGTGCACTTGTCACAGCATTCAGACGGGACGGGGAAACCCAACATAATGACGTCATCAACCATACAGCACCGCTAGCAAACACGAGGAGTTGACCGAATGATGTTTCAATGTTGGGCCAGCGCCGTAGGCGCTGGGCCAACATTGAAACAACATCCGGTCAACCCCTCGTGCTTGCTGGGAGAGACTGTCACGAACAGGTGAATATGGCAAGACAGTGCGGACATAAATAAATGTCATAGCGGATATTTAAAGGCCCACTGACAGATGTCAATGACGCAGTCGGGGAATCATGTTCCACGAAACTAATAGTTCAGGCGTATATTTATAAACTGGGTCTACTAGACCTGCATGGCTAAATATGCTAATGCTAAGTCACCTGGTTACTAATAATATGCCTAATATTCATGCGTATTTTTCAACGATAGGACATGAAGAATAAGACGTGTATGTTTTTTTTCTGAGAGTTAGGCCCTATACCATTAAACTTCAACACTGTAAGCATAAGACACATTAGCTGGAATTACCCAATGACTCAAATTATAACAAATTACACAGTTTCTTATCTGACTATAGGGGCCTACGCTGGCGGTTATCTTGGACGTCACATTGAATAACTGAAAACACAAACTAAGCAATTAGCGAGACATTACCATTGACACCAATCAATCACCATCAGTCCTTTCACTACTGGCAGTAACTACACTCTAGTACTGGCAATTTGGAACATAACATTAGACTTCTATTGCAGGAGGGGGGACTCTAAACTGTGTGCAAGTTTTGACATATATTGGGGTTGCCCTTTCTTGGGGTACAATCCTAAGGTCATGTCAAGGTTATTTCAAGGTCAAAACAGCCGAAAATAACATTTTTGCAGTTTTTCACAGTTTCAGATCCCACTGACTAAGAGTCACAGGAACTCAGTATAGTAGTATTGTTAGCTGCTTATCAACACAGTGTAACTTCAGAACACATTCATTGTGAAAACAGGGTGATAAAACGGGGTGAGAATAAAACCATGGTAAACTAGTTATGACGTCCAATACAAGCAAATACAGGCCTGATAGGCCGCAAAAAACAGGTAAATTAAAGCTAATGGAATCGCCCAGATACGTAAGGGACCGGGAAACTGGGTGCAAGGTTTGACATGGGTTGAGTTTGCTTTTTTGGGGGTACAATTCCAAGGGCGACCCAGCTCCGCACCCTTTCCCAGCAGAATTTTGGGGGAAAAAGCTTTATTATTTAGTGCAGTGAAATTAAACTTTGACTAGAACAAATTGCAACAAATTTTTTTTGATGGCATGTGACTTTACGTGGACATCTACATATAAAAAATCTACAAAAATATAATGGGGGAACATATATTTAAAAGCCAAAACTGATTTTTATTTTAAAAAAAATACAGAATGCATTAGAATTCACTATGAATGATGACCAAAAATAAAACACCGAACAGTTAACATGGTTAGGATTCATTGAGAGAAAAACATATTAAAAATCCTCTCATATCCAATCGGTGGAAGGATACCAATTTTTCATAAATCCAAGATGGCCGCCACTACATTTGCTGACCACAATTTTTATATGTCAAATAAAGCTGGGAGCAAGTGCAATACCTCTTATTGGTGTGTGTTTGGCAGGAGAATAATTTTCCAGTATATTATGGTGATTCAAGATCCTATTCAATGTCAAAAGGTAAATTTCAAGATAGAAAATGTGAAAATGTGATTTTTAACAAATACAATTAGAAACAAGTGTAATACATCTTTTTCATTATATTTTGTCTTGATAATCTATTTCTGTTATTAGTTTGGTGATTAAAGGTATTATACATAAGGTCAAAAGGTCAATTTCAAAACCAAAAAATAAACAATATGATTTTAAGCAAATACAAATGGGAACAAATACAATACCTCTTTTTCTGTGTTTTTGACAGGATAATCCATTTCTAGCCTCATTTTTACTATTCAATGTCATCTTCAGGGTTAAATGTTAATTTCAAGGTCAAGTAATGGACCAGCGGTAAAAATGAAAAAAATAATATCTGGGAGGACGGAATGTTAGCAGGTTGCATCCATGTCAGACATATACTATGATATATAGTGCTCTTATTCAGGGTGCATGCAATTTGTTTATGTCGATTTTTAGCACTACAATAAACACATAGGGCCTACAAAATAGCCTCCATGTACACCAGATTTTGACTTTAAAGACACGTAGTCTCTACTTCAGTGCAGAGGCTGGTTTAATTAAGTGGAATGAATTTGATTACTATTGGCAACAAACAAAAAATATTCCTAACACTTCCCTCGAGTGTGACATTTATTGTTGCCGATTGCCCAGACCCAGCAAACACAAAACATTTGTATAACATTTATACAATGTTGGACCAAAGTCGTAGGCCTATAGCCAATTTTAGCTCACTCATCATGTAATATACTATTTCAACTAGTTTGGTGTTCAGTGAGTTCATCTAGACCACTCGCAATTCTGAGCAATATAGTAATCTAGATGAACCAACTGGCCACCAAAGTAGTTTAAATTGTTTAATATATGAGGAAATTGGGCCTGAATTAAAATACTGTATTAGACCTTTTCGTTTCTAGTCATTCCTATGGAATGTGACACAAGTAGCTTATTTTCTGCTATGTTATGATTAGGCCTACATATTATGTAGCTCCATCATATTATGCCTACCACATTCTAAATGAGTAACAATAATTTTGCTCGTGTGTGATGAAAAACATTTTTTGTTTTCGATGTTGGCAATCAAGTACCGGTAATATAACTGTATATTGTAGGTTATTTTTAATCTTAGCGAGGGTCTCCCATGCAGCCATGTAATTTAGTAAAATAAACGTATTCTGTCTGTCCAAATCCATTTTCATTTTGGTGAGTCGGGCAAATATAGGCTACACTTTATTTTTGCGAATAACAATTCTGAAGCCAAGTTAAATTATTAGCTTGCCATAAATTTCAATTTGATGTAGCCAATTTTGCTTTATCAGATTAGTATTCATAACGCTGTAACAGTTTGTGAACATAAACTTAAATGTACTATATCATTTACGTACACTATTTTATACAATTTACACTCAGTATTCTAAACTGTCAAATAATTATGTGAAATAACACGCGGTCAGTATTATTCTGTGAAATAATGTGTGGTCAATTACTTTGTCAGCTATATCTTAAAGAATCATTCAGCTGCAAAACGCGCATGCCTGGGACGGTCAAGTGTAGGCCAACAGTAGCCTATTGAGTACAGATTGACGGCATTAATATAGTCACTGAACTGATTACAAGATACTACTCAAACAAGACATTGATCCAATGCTGTTTTAATGTTAGGCCAACGTGTGCGACGCTGGCCCAACATTGAACCAACATTAGATAAATGTACAATATTTGAGAGAAAGTCCTCCTGCCCAGCAAATGCAAGACATTTGTATGATATTTATGCAATGTCGGCCCAACGTCTTCGACGTTGGTCCAACATTGCATAAAGTCATACAAATGTTTTGTGTTTACTGGGTGACAATACAAACTTGGGGGTCAAGCAGTTTCCAAATCCCCGCAGTAATACAGTTAGTTTGTTTGCAAGTAGGCGACCAAGTAGGGGCAAAAGACAAGGGCTTTGAATTATTACCTCATAGATGTCGCTCAAGTATATATGAACTTGCTGTGATTTGAGAACTTGCTCTTAAGGAGGCTTTAGGTATGAAACGCATATTTAGTATTATTATGGAATAGGGCCTTGGCTTACCCACGGGCACCATTGCCTTCTGGGGGACCCTTGTCCCGTGAATTTTGACAGTTGACTACACCTTTAATGATAAATGTTGTAAATATCGATAATAAAATAATATATAAAAGCTTAAGAATATAAGAATAATAATATGCATTGGGTAAACCCATTCAGCTTTTTACAATGTGACTATAAATTGCTGTTTTTCGTGGCGCCCATATGAAAAAGTACATACCGGAATAACAAATAAAAAATAAAAACAATTCGTCAGGCTTGGTGTTCAGGAAATGTATCTGTACTGGCATAGGAATAAATTTATTGGATCTGTCATCATATCATGAAGTTAAGTTAGGTGGTGGGATGGGATATGTAACCACAAGGACTTATTTGTGTAGGCCTATACGTGTGTGGAGGCCTATAAATTTATGTGGTACATAGGCCTAAGTGTTGATTATATGTTTAATTTGTGTGAGAGGAAAAAAACTTTATTAATGTATTCTGCGATATGTGTCCTGGGGTGACATTGCAAGATGATAAGCATGCCATACATGCCACGGTTTTGAATTTTGTGTAGTTTACCTATGTCAGTGTGACTGGTTGTTCCCCATTTAGGTCTAGTAGTCGCCTTGATCGTCGCGTTGGTGTGTGAACAGTCACGCAATTCGCGTTGGTGTGTTTTGCCCCCGGTTTTACGCTTTAGTAGCGTACACCGGGGAATAACGGCGCATGTGAGCAGATAGGCCTCCCCTTATATTCTTGAAAATGTGCAAGCTATCTAGCAGAACCCATTTTTGTTAGAACAACTTCTATCTGTCGAAGGACTACATCTTTTACAAAATATATTTTTGGGGTAAACATCTTTTGGAACAAGTATATAGCAATATAATATTATCAATATCGCGCGCCATCTTACCCCGCCAATTTTGGGGAAGATGAAGCTATGTTGGGGGTAAGATGATCAGCTGCTACAAATTAGGTCCTGAATTCACCGATCTTTTATTAAACGCATTTGCAAAATGGAAAGAATGGGGTTTCAGGCAACCTTTGTACATATCTGGATCATTCCATGAAAACGGCACATATTGATGTGACAGGTTTGAGAAAAAATAACCATCATATAGATACGAAATATATCTTACTTATATTGATATACAAACATAATTTAATCTCTTGGCAAAATATGCAGGCTTATGTGGTTTTCATATTTGTGATAATTGGCAAAAAAGACACCCACCTCAGGCTCCCCATCTTAACTCAACTCTGTTACGGACAATCTCGTCATCACTGCAGCATAAAATTTGAAAATAAATAATATATTTTTTGGAATATAACTAATGCAACGGTGTCCCATGCGCTATACATCATAATATAACATTGCTTATCATATGTTTTTGTGAAATTTACTTATTTTAAACTTTGTGCTCCATTTTATTATACAGAGAGCCACATTGTTCACACATTAAATGATAACATACAATTAAAACAAACTCCAAATAATCAATATGTTACATAATTAACAGACCAGATGTAATACAATGTCCAATAGAATATCACCCTATAAACGTGTGATATCAGATGAAATTTCAGTTTTAGTGCTGGTAACAAAGTTGATTGGATGATAACAGAGTTTAGTAAGCCTACATTGTACAGTAACAGAGTTGAGATTATTAATATTGGCTTTGGTATATTTGCAATCATTTATTATAGTCGCATTAGCTATTGTTTTGCTTCATGGGACCTGTAATAAAAGTATTCGCATAGCTAACTTATAAGAAGGTGTGTCATAGTCCTGTACTATCAACTATGTTACTGTTGCTCAACTCTGTTACCTAACAGAGCAATGAAATTGGTAACTGAGTTGATGGTAACATAGTTGATAGTAAACAGGTTAATGGTTCTTCTAAAGAGCTTTCCCACGTGGTTACATCAGTTTGTGTATTTTGTTTAGATAATTCTTCTCAGTTATTGTAAAATTTAGGTAACCCAGTTGAATTGTAATTTTTGTAAAAGATTACCTTTTGACTTCTATATTGGCGCCTTGCTTCTGCACCACCTGGTGTGTATCTTGTCAATATGATCTACTACAGTTTCGAATATGTATCAAATATGAAAAGTAACAGGGTTGAAAAAAATATGGGGACAGGGAAAAAACTTATTATAAATAGTAAATGTTATATTTGTTAATAATATTTTTTGCTGCAGTTGGTTAAATAGAATACAAAGGCTACCTTAAGCGCTGATAAAAAAATGAGTTGGCTATTTTGTAGGTAGTGATAATTAGTGTGATGTATCAAATTACGTACCGCAGGGACAGGTACTAGTACTTTTACTTATCATGTCATTTTTAATTTTACTAAAATAGCCTAAATAGCTATCAAAATTAACTAAATTATTGCAAAATATATTCTACTGCTTTAAAACTTTGTTATATGCCTTATTTTTATTTATATGACGACTGAGATAGGTAATTAAAATTCACCGAAACAGCCGGGACATAAAATGACTCCGCTAAACTGGGTCAGGAGGACCTCCTGAGGATGGTGAGATGAATGAGATAACACTGCCCTACAGACACAGAATTCGAAATTCGAGCATTGGCGGTCTGAGGCCGAGCGAGCTACCTCTCGGTCACGGAGGCTCATACAATACTGAGTTTTACGAGTGGATGGGGAGAAACAATTTTGTTTATTTCAAACTGTCGTGACCGGGAACCGAGCCTCGAACTCTTGCATGAAAGGCAGCGTTGCTCACCACTACCATATCATATATATGGCCCCCTCCCTAAACGCAGTTGTAATACAATTTTAATGTTCGAGCAAAGTTTCCTGTGTTGAAAATGATCGATATTATTTTATGTTGTCATAATATTTGCGTTTTTGTTTTTATTGCAGTGATATGCCTATAGGCCGATCTCATATGAGATAGGCCTACAGGCATAGCATTGCAATAAAAACATTTAGCGTTTAGGCCACTTGTTTTAATTTCTCTGTTTTTGATCAGAAAAAATCCGAAATCTAATGAGAGAGGGCGGAAAAAAAACATTGAACCTAGTTAATGAGGGCGACGAAATAAAAAAAAACATTGGATATATTTCTGGAAAAGTAAATGAAGGCGACGAAATAAAAAAAACTGTTGACCTATTTTAAAAAAGTTTATGAGGGCGACGAAAAAAAACAAGTAAAAAAAATGTAGCTTGAAAAATATTTTCATCTCTCGAAATGAACTTGTTTTTTTCGTAATGTTTTTTTTATCTCCCGAAATTGACTGTTTTTTTTCGGAAATCGGCAACAATCTAATGCGCGCGCTGGGCAGAAAAAAAACACATGTTTTTTTTGGTAATGCGCGGCCTAAATCTAATGCGCGCGCTCATCTGAAACAGAGAAAAAAACAGTGGCCTTAGAGAGGGGGGCATATACACAGAACATACATAAGTATATTTCTATGGCCATAGGCCTATATGCCTATAATATATAGGCCCTATGTTGAAATAGCAGCAGGGTATAGGGGTGGCTACTATTAAACCTAAAATGGACTATTCAAGGTCAATGTGGATTACGTGTGAGTCCATTATTGGGAGTGCGAAAAAATTACAAACGAAATCAGTAAATTTGGCTTATAATATTTTCATTCAGGCCTTTGTATTGCAAGGCTTGTAGTAGACCTATAAAATTTGATGCCGAGTAAATAATTGTAGGGACATCTGGTGAATAGTAGCCCAAATACTAGTAAGTATGCTACTATTCACCAGGTGTCCCCACAATTATCCACTCACCAGGTGTCCCTACAATTTAACTATTCACTAGGTGGCAATGAAACAGGAACTGGTTTTCTTCCTTCTGCCCGTCTCTCTATCACCAGCTTTGTTTGTGAATGTTGACATTTCCTAAATTAGAAATTTAGGGTTATTTCTTTAGGTTTGCAGGTTTCAATCATTGCATTGTTCTTTTCACTATTAATAATCTATCATTTATGCGTTGTATTAACAAAAAAAATCTATTTTTTGGTCATGTTTTATGACATTTTATTATTGAATCCTTCGCGGCTTCGGCCGGGCTCGGCTTCACACTCAGTCACAGTCACACTCACACAGACACAGTTCTGAGTTCACATAATCTCGTAATCGTGACATATATAAAAAAAAAAGATAAAGCTTTGGCTGATCGTAAATTATTCTTTATAAGGTAACTCTATGGTAGGTACGTCCGACAAAAATCATTTTGGTGTTTTTTTCGTGTTTTTTTTCAGGATTTTATGTGAATTCAATTTGTGATACATACACTGATACAGTCATACACGTAACACTACATTCTACAATAAAAGACATATTTTTCTTTGTTTGTTTGTTCTTAGTTTTTGCTCACTATTACTGGTAGAAATGAAGCCATCATTGTAGAATTAAAAGAGTTATTTGTTTTGAATGACACTTTTATCACCTGTTCTGGGGGTTCCCATCATTATATTTCTTGCAATTACGAGAAATAATGCCAGCTCTCGCCTTTAATTCCATAATAGTTGCAACAAATGCTTGAAGAAGTAAGTTTAACAGGCATGCTGTGGCCCCTTCTGATAATTTTTTTTACACACGTGCAATTTTTTTATTTTTTGTAAAAAAATGCAAAAAATGAAAATGACTGTGTCCACTGCACCATGAGGAGGTTTTGGAGGCCACCATTAACCGTTCAACCGCCAAATTATTCAATTGGAATTTTAACCCACTTAAAGTTGTGTCTCGCTGACGCAATCCACAACTTCAAGTGGGTGAAAATTATTCAAATTTCACAAAACGGAGGTCAACTCTTGTCAAATTATTGCTAGTTGATGCCACATTTGATCTTTAACATGTTTAAAAGGTTGTGCTAAATGTGGTAGTAAAAAATGATAAAAAAGAATATTTTCAGTACAGGCGGTTAAAGGATTAAGGCCGTTTGGAGAGAACAATGTGGGAATCTCAGAATTGATACCTGGAGAGAGAGAGGCTGCACCAGTTTGCCCAGGGTAAAACCTGGGTGAAGTTTTGTTTGCCGGCCCTTCGCTCCCTCATGGGGCGCACCGAGGGTAAAAATGGAAGTTTCTTAGCCATAAGGATGAAAATCCATCAAAATTTTTTTTCCATGACTTCCTCGTGGACTTGAAATAGGGGGCAGAGGCTATGCCCAAATTTCTGATTGTCATGTGCATAATTATGTGGTATGTATATTTTCTACTTTTACTGTATTGCGGGGCACTCATCGTGTGCCCTGCTTTACCTAAAAACTAAAACTCTTAATATTATTCACCTCCTTAGTTTTCATCAGAGCTGCTTCAAAAAATTCAAGTGTCTGGGTGATTTTTTTGGTTCTGTATCCCTGGAGAAATTTGCAACATTGAGATCACAACTTTTGAACGTTTTTATAATCTAGCTCAGATTTTGATCTAGCCCGGGATTTTTCTTACTCAGTGGAAACAGTGGAATGTGGTCAAATATTTTTTTTAGCATGTCGGCATTTACGAAAATAGGTCAGCATAATTTTACAGGACAATTTTAACATTTTTGTGATGTACTAGTACCTACCATGATTAGGTAGTCACACCATCAATTATTTTTGCCTTTCACAATTCGGCAAACTACAAATTGTATTTATTGGGTTAAAAGTAGGCCTACAAAATCATGCCAAAATCATCATTTTTATTT
Source organism: Flabesymbios commensalis (assembly GCA_964017125.1). Classification (NCBI taxonomy): domain Eukaryota; kingdom Metazoa; phylum Annelida; class Polychaeta; order Terebellida; family Flabelligeridae; genus Flabesymbios; species Flabesymbios commensalis. Next base: position 64,073,969 of record OZ024911.1, read on the forward strand.
TGCCTTCGTAATAATTATGTCCATAATAATTAATATGTCAACATTTCAATGGATTTGGAGTTTTCCATATACCAGGTCCATTTACCAGTCAACCCTTATCCTGCTCATTTAAATTTTTAACCACTTGGGGTTGTGTCTCGCTACTGCCATCTACAACCTGAAGTGGTTGAAATTTTAAGCGTGCTGCAGAGCCGGGTCAAAATAAATAATTTGTCCACGACAAAAGTCCAGCTCCCCCTTCCCCCCCCCCCCGGAGATTGAATGGTGGCCCCCCCTTACAAATCTTTGTAAACATTCATTTCATTCCCAATACCAGCGGTCTAATCTGCTAATAAAACGGATTAAAAACCACTATTGTCGTGATGAGCAGGCAAAGGGTTAACCCTTTCAAGCCTGAGTTTACCATTGTCATCTTCATCCACTACAAGCCGCGAATTGCTGTCGCAATTCTCGACTTGTAGTGGATGAAGATGATTTGATGTGGTTTAAAAATTTAAAAAAATTGCCATGTATCAGTAAACCAGTTTCATTGTAATTTTCGTCCTGAAACCCTTGGTTGTAGGAAAATTAAGTGTGCTTTTACAGATGTAAAATGATGCTTTAATGTATCGGGAGGGTTAAAAGAAAAATAAGGTTGAGATTAAATTTCAGACATTCATCATGTCCATGTCCAGAATAAGAAATACAGTAATAACAGATAAACAGTGCTTTCCGTACACTTGTTACATTGCTACAGCAATGCAAAATTTCAAAGACTTACGCAATTCTAGTCTATAGATGGATATGTTCACATTTTATGGACGTATTAAGGAGCCAAAATAAAAATGATGACTTTTGACAATTCAGGCCTGACCGAGTCACTCTAACCCTTTAACCGCCGGTGCCGAATATATTTGGGTTTTCATTTTTTATTAGCACATCAAGTACCACGTTTTAAACATGTTGAAGATAAAATGTGACATCAAACAGCAAGATTTGAAAAGAGTTGACCTCCATTTTGTCAATTCTGAATATTTTTCACTCACTTGAAGTTGTGTATCGCGTCAGCGAGACACAACTTCAAGTCGGTGAAAATTCGAATTGAATAATTTGGCGGTTAAAGGATTAATCTCACCAGCATTGATGCTGAAACATCATCAAATTTTTCACCTTTTTTAGCTTCTAAATAAGTTTGAGCCTTACGGAAAGCCTTCAGCCTAAGGCAACATTCACCAATGATCACTCACAGTGAGGGGAACAATTCCAAATGTCTGCCCTAATGCAATATCCACTTTTAAAAAGTTTATATGAGGGATTATTTTTATCGTGCAGGTTAATGAGATGGAGATCAAGTTGTAATCAATGCAGCTGATGTGAATCTCGATGTCTTATGGGGGATCAGCATTAGACTCCCTCCTCCTCAAATGTGAACATATTTGAGGTGAATTATTAAGATGGATGTGCAGCCAGGCAAGGTGCAGTTTCTTTCTCATCATCAAGAAAGTGTGTGTGGTGTGTCTTTCAATCCTAAGGTATGTGCTTAATAAAATTTTTTGATCTGCACGGAAGTACACAAAATGTGCGTCCAGTAATCAAGTGTGTCTATATGCATGATACATCATCCCAGCAAACACAAGACGTTGAGCCGATGTGGGAACATTGGTTGAACGTCTAGTGTTAGCTGGGATATAATTATTTTGCTCCACACAAGAGACAAGGAAGCATCCACTCACTGTATGGTGGAGACTGTTTGTTTTAGTGCCGTCTATTATTATAATACATTTTTGCAGTTGTTATTTTTTTTGTTTTTTTCATGTTAATAACAACATCTATATTGTATATTTAAATCAGTGCATGTAAACTCTTGTACCATAGCTAACAAAGCAATGTCGATTCTAGAACATGTGTTTTAATGTTTCTGGTGACTCATTACTGCTTTTGATGGTTTTATGGGTTTTATATGCAATATATTTTGTAATAAATTTTTAACAAATTTTGTTGTAATGTAAATAAGTACTGGTATACATATATGTCTTTACATTTCAATTTTATTTGTTCAATTGTATATATATTGGATATATAATTAATTATTAATTATTATATAGAATATATATATCATATTGATTTTATGGGATGCAAATGTTAATCTTGTCCTCAAAATTAATGAACACTTCAATGTTTTAGTGCTCTTGTATTTATGTTTGACAGCACAGATACATGTTTTGTTCTGGGGCTTATGATGGCCATGTTAACCTCTACTCTGCTCAGGGGCCAAAACTTCTCCACAGCTACGCAGTAAGTACCATACCTCATGTATCTTAACCCTCATCCTGCTGGGTTGATCTATTTAAATTTTCACCAACTTGAAGTTGTGTCTCGCTACCGCGACACACAACTTCAAGCGGGTGAAAATTACTCGAATTTGTTAAATTTGAGACCAAAATATTTGCAAATCCCGTTGTTTAAACACACATTTTGTTCCCAATACCCGTGATTTGATCAACTAATCAAACAGATTAAAAATGACTAAATTGTCGTGAGCAGTCGGACAAGGTTAATCATGTTAATGTGTGCATATTACCAATACATGGTAATTTTCTTATTTTTTAGTAAGAAATCAATCATCTTCATCCACTAAAAGTCGAAACAGTAATTCGCGGCTTGTAGTGGATGAAGATGACTATGGTAAATTCAGGCTTGAAAGGGTTAATTTGCTAGATTTGCATATATGAAGTTTAAAGTGGCAAAACACATTTTCAAGTGGGTAAATATATAAATTCTATCGCATAGCAATAAGGGTTTGTCAGATACATGTACTTTGTAATTTATATGATCAGCTTCAACTTGCTTTTATCTACCTTGACCCGTAAGTTCAAGATTACTTAATTTTTTTTAATTAGTGAACAAAAATTGCTGTATATACCCGATTGGTCATGTTATTTCTAAATTGTACCTAGTTTAAGGATATATTCTATGTACCACTAGAATAAAGATGAATTGTGATGCTTTAACCCTTCAACCGCCAAATTATTTAATTTGAATTTTTACCCACTCGAAGTTGTGTCTCGCTGACGCGATCCACAACTTCGAATGAGTGAAAATTATCCTGATTTGTCAAAATGGAGGTCAACTATTTTCAAATTTTGCTGATTGATGTCACGTTTTATTTTCAACATGTTTAAAAGCTGATGTGCAATGTAGAGATAAAAAATGTAAAAAAAACTAATATAATCGGTACCGGCGGTTGTAACTTTTTAATGTTACATATTAACAGCTCAGGTTGTAATAAGTCTACTTGAGCATTGTTCTAAATAGCCAGCACAGGTGTTGCTTACCCCTTTCAGTGCGGAGGGTCGACTGTCGATCCCCGCCTGAAAGAATTGTAATATTTATAATGCCTGTAGACCCATAAGATAGGTATTCAAATGAAGCGGAAAGAGCCAACTAAGCCATTTTTATGATGACTTCAAATAGAACAAAACCCTTTTTCTCATAGTTTATACAAAAATATTTCAGCTCTATCGGGGTTAAATGTTTTGAAAATGCTCACACTTCATTTGACTTCACACACACCCCACAGCAGCACTAGCTGTAGTTGCTAAATAATACTAAATGTTACACATGTGCATACCTTAACAGTCTAGTTCAGTCATTCCCGAAAAAGCTCAAATGTCACTGAACAGTAGGTCCTGTAAACATGGTAAACTTGAAGGTGATCAATAGCCTATTCTTACCTGATGAGACCATAAAAAAAGACAAAAAACTTTAAATCCTGCTGGTTTAAATCACCACCTAAACCGAAGCTCCTGTCAAAGGAAATGCTTCAGCTAGATTTATATCTTACTGGAATGATTCAAGAAAATGCTTTTAATTTTAATGGCTTTCACAGATGTATGATTTTCATTTAAAAAATCAGGTGACATCAGGCAGTCTAGCGAGGAATGTTAATGCAGTCCGTTTCAGCAGTGACGGGAGGCAAATCCTTGCTACAACAACAGCCAGGAGATTGGTGGTAGTTGACGTGGAGAAAGGCGCTCTACTCCTTAGCTATGATAACTGTGAGTCCAATTGACAAACTTATGATATACATGACCAAACATACTTTGTATACAGTACCATAATTCTGGAATATACCTGTACATGTACAATGATTTTATTTTTGTAGAAGAGGAACTTCCATTTTACCATAAAGAAAATTATGTTATTTTCACTTTTTGGGGTTGTGCACATATTTTTTTACCATGGATATTATTTTATTACAATTGTAACTTAGAAATACATGTATTGAAGAACTCGACAAAAAATAAAATTCCTCATATGGTCTACATAATTTCCAGTTCGAAATGTATTTCCCTTTTTTGCCTGTTTCCCGTAATCATTTCTTTGGTTACAGGGTATACATAAATGTGATGCGTAAAATCTGTTCTGTGTCTCAGTGTGGTTGTATTTTATAATATATCAATACATTAGGATATAATGGTCCCATGTATTTGTTATTATGTACAAGTCACTGAAATAAACAATATCTATCTATCTATATTTATATACTACCCGGTATCTACAACTGAAGTTTAAATTTGAATAAGAATATTCTGGGTTACCATGGTTATGTTATTCTCATCTTTTCAGGTGCATTCAATGGGCGTGATAGAACAGGACTGGCTGTTGATGATCAGTCAACCAGTCTAGCTGCTACTACATGTGTCAATGGGAAGGTGAGTACATGTCTAAGACAGCACGTAAGTTTCAGCTTCTCGGGAGAAGCCGAGCCTTGCGTGGGAAGATGGCAATTGACTGTTAGTCTGTCTAAAATGTTTCTTCAACCCTTTGTCCGCTGATCACGATAATAGTCTTTTATATTTAGTTTTATCGGCCAATTTATTGGTAATGAAATGACTGTTTAAACACAAAGATTTGTAAATGTATGATCTCAAATTAAACAAACGTGAATAATTTTCAGCCACTTGAGTTTGTGAATCGCGGTAGCGAGACACAACCTCAAGTGGCTGAAAATTAAATATATTAACCTAGCAGGTTAAGGGTTAACCCTTTACCCGCCAAAAAATAATAATAATAATTTTCACGGAAACGGGTAGAAAGCAGAATTGATTGATGCTGCCATGATCCTAATCTTTGGGTTTGTGAGAATTTTTCATTCATTAGAGCTGGAATTGCCAAGGCGATTTTCAGCTTTAAATTATTTGATTAACTGAACATCTATTACACACATTTTGATGGTATTTTATTTATGGTATTCTGAAACTTGCTTGAAAACATATATATGGTTACAGCAGCACAATAGTTAGCAAATGCAAGATACACAAACTATATTCTGGTTTGGATAACAAAGAAAACGCATGTCTAGTGTTCCTGGACATCTCCAAAGCCTTTGATAGGGTGTGGCACGAAGGCCTTCTATTTAAATTAAAACAGTTAGGCATTTCTGGTACTTTATTAAAATGGCTGGAAAGCTATCTGGCACTCAGAAAACAAAGGGTTATATTGGACGGTTGCTGTTCCGACGTCAGTTATGTCGAAGCGGGCGTGCCACAGGGCTCTATATTGGGCCCATTGTTATTCCTGGTTTACGTTAACGACCTTGTTACCGACCTGGAATGCGACCCACACCTCTTTGCGGACGACACCTCCCTTCTGGACATTTTTACCAACCCCTTAACCTCCTCCCTCAAAATAAATAGAGACCTTGAAAGGATATATAAATGGGGACGCCTATGGGGGGTAAAATTTAACCCAATTAAAACAATATTCCAAATCATTTCAAATCGAAAAAATGTAATCTATCCTGATCTTATATTTGATGGTGTTGTTGTTAAACGCAGCATCGAACGTGTACATTTAGGCCTCACCATCACGAGCAACCTCAGCTGGCAAAGACATATCGATAAAGCCATATTGAAAGCTAATAAACTCCTTTATGTGATGAATAACATTAAAACGAAATCACCACGAAACGCGCTATGCGCCTTGTATAAATCCATGTTGCTGCCTGTCATTGAATATTGTGATGTTATTTTTGACAATTGTACAATCAGAGCAGCCCTAGCTCTCGAAAATGTTCAGCGGCGGGCCGCATTGGCTTGTACAGGTGCATATAAGCACACTAGCAATGATCGCTTATTACTAGAACTTAACTGGATACCACTACGCCAAAGGCGTACTAACCACACACTTGTTATACTATATAAGATTATTCACGGGTTAGCTCCATCCTACCTGACAGCAATCTTGCCAAGACCCAGAGATGCAGGTTATCGCTTGCGCAGTTTTAATAACATGTCACTCCCTACACCCTCTGCACGTCTCAGCTGTGTCAGAAATTCTTTTTTGAACTCGTCAATTAAATCTTGGAATTTTTTAGACAAAATTATACGTTCATCCCCGTCTTATTTTTCTTTTAAATCTAAACTCTTCAAACGTAGTAAGAGCAACTCACATTTCAACCCAATATTATATTCACGTTTTCTTGGCAAGGCTGCTGTTGATCACACCCGAATGCGATTGGGACTAAGTGCACTGAACAGCCAGCGCTACAAGTACAATATGGTCCCATCGCCTTCCTGTGGAAGGTGCGGAGCACCTCAAGAAGATCCATATCACATATTTTTCGTGTGTCCAGCCTATTCTGTCCCTCGACAAGCATTGACCCAAGATCTGAACCGTATACTTTCTGTCGACAAAGTTCAAAATAAAAAACAAGTTGAAATTATTTTATTGTACGGTTCAGAAATCTTAGACCACCATACCAACCTCATACTATTTACAACATTGCACGATTTTATATATTCCTGTGGCAGATTTTCATAACCATCTTTAATATTCTATCATCATCACAACTTTTTCATAGTAGCAACTCATTTATTTTATCATCTTATTGTATCATCTTTTTCATGTATATTTTTTCCATGTCTGTTTTTTTTCATTTTTTGTGTCTCTTACTATGTCAAGGAGAGCAACTTGTGGCAATTGCTGTTTGTAATCCTTATGTGAAATAAATCATGTTTATAAAAAAAAAAAAAAAATGCAAGATAGCCGCAATGCAAGATAGCCGCAAGTCGATGACAAGTCAGGGAATTTTGACAAAGGCAAATTTTAATAAAGTGTCTAAGTCAAGATTATATGATTATATAATAAAAGGACTGCTTTTCGTGTTCGTCCTGGCAATGCCGACCAGCTCCCTTAATTTGATACAAAATTCAATCTTTTTCATGGTCTAGAACAATAATTATAATATTTAATTAAATGGTGTTTACAAGGCTGTATTTTCTGTCAATGCATGTAGTTGATTCAGTTTAGAGTGATGACATCTCTCTAAAACATAGCATATTTGTGGATAACTATATATTTAACTGTATATATTTATTGGTAGTTCCCTTAGCTGTCACTTTAGCTTTTTGTTTTTTTACAGGGCATCTGCTTTTTTGATCTCAGGATGCCTCTACCTCTCAATGTTGTTTATGATGTAAGTATGAGCAGTTGTATAGATTTTATTCACTTAGTATGATCAGAAAGATATAAGACGTGTCTTATGTATTTCTGGTATAATTCTATTTTCCATCTTTAACCTTTTAAGTCCTCATGATGCATTAAAGCATCATTTTACGTCCCTGAAAACAGACTTAATTTCCCTACAACTAAAGGGTTTTAGAACAAAAATTTCCATGAAACTGGTTTACCAATGCATGGTAATTTTCTTTAATTTTTCACCCGCTTCAAATCATCTTAATGCACTACAAGTCGAGAATTGTGACAGCAATTCGCGGCTTGTAATGGATGAAGATGCAATTGGAAATTCAGGCTTGGAAGGGTTAGTAATGCAATAAGCATTACCCACTTTGAGTTATGAGTCGCCGTAGCAAGAAACAACTTCGAGCGGGGAAACTTAGTGCTTTGACATGTCTAGCTCTTCCAATGCTGAATTATTTTTCTATAAACCATGGAGACCAAAGGGTATTTTGAATTTGAAATTATCGTAAATGTCTTAGTCGGCTCTTTCCGCTTCATTTGAACACCTGTGTTATGAGTCTACGGCCGTTACAAATAGTATAATTCTTACAGTGTGGGGATCGACTTTAGACGATGTCTAAAGTACATCCACACCCTGTAAGGGTTAACCCTTTAACCGCCAAATTATTCAATTTGAATTTTCACCCAATTGAAGTTGTGTCTCGCTGACGCGATCCACAACTTCAAGTGAGTGAAAATTAATCAGATTTGACACAATGGAGGTCAACTGTTTTCAAATATTGCTGATTGATATCGCATTTTATCTTTAACATGTTTAAAAGGTGGTACTTAATGTGCTAATAAAAAAAAAACCCCAAATATATGCGGCACCGGCGGTTAAAGGGTTAATGGTTAAAGTGTGATTTTCTTCAAACTCACCACATACATATTATTACATAGATGACAATGATACACTGTACCTCATTTTTAAACAATACATTGTAATTGTTTTAGATTCTGACGTCTAAAGTCAATCCTCGCACTCTAAGACATTTACAATGATTTCAAATTGGTCTCCATTGTTTGTACAAAAATATTTCAGCGTTGTAAGAGTTAAAGATATCATGTCTTATTAATTTTATTCAACGGTGAGTTCTCAGTGATTGTAGCAATTAAATTAACCATTTGTTTAATTGTTAATATTTCAAATTGTTATCATGCATTTTATATCTTTATTGTTTGTTAATGTGAGTTTATCTACATATGTATGGTTTTGTGTGACAGAATCATTCAGGTATTATTCGTGATATACAATTTCTACACCGGAGCTGGCCGTGGGGGCGAGAGCAGCTAGTGGTGCTGACAGTGGGTGCTGATGGCTTGTGCAAGGTAGTCACTTTATAAATATGATCAGAATCATATTCCCAGGATAAATGTGCAATATTTTCTGAGATGCACCATTTGTTTCACCCTTTAACCGCTGGAGTGGAATTGGTCTTTGATATTTTCTAAAATTCGGAATTGGAATTGCTGACAGAATTTCTAATTTTGAATTGATGAAAATTTAGCTGCATAGTTATAAATGCATCAGGGACTAGATATTATATAATTGTATTACTGAATGCTTTTATAAATATATATATTTAAATTAATATAATTTAATATAAAGAATATACATCTTAAAATAAATAACACATTCAATTTTTTCAGTTTAATTTTTTAATGTAGTACATCAATTTTTTATCTCGACTGACATCATTATGTCCATAGTTATTCATTGGTCAGCCTTTAAAGTTTATCTGTTAAATATCTAAGACAAAAGTAGATTATTTTCTGTACGTCATGTGTATTTATTGAATTTATGTGCTTTATAGACAACCAGTCTTGATGGTCGATGCATGCATGCCCTCGATCTTGGTCAACCTCTTAAGACTGTTGCTACCACCCCTGAGCCTTATGACTCCGCTCTTGATGATGGTTTTTCTAGTGAGATTTTTAAAAATTATCTTGTTCAAAATCATTTCTGAGGTTAGAAAAAATAATGTCCAATTAAAAATTAAAATAGATTAAAATGAATTACCTTAATTTAAAAGCCAATGATGTTAAGAATTGCTGTAATTTTCATCAGCTGAGTACATAATTTGTCGCATTGTTTAATTAACAGTTACTAAGGAATACAATGCCAAATTAAATATAATTTCCTGTTCATTGTTTTGTTTCATTCCGTTATCTTTTGTTTTAAAACAAAATATAGATAAAAAACAGTGGAGAAAGTCAAATGAATATTTCATGTTGAAGGTCATATTATATTTGGTGGTCGTGATGTGTCGGCTTATCTACCTGGAATCGGCATACAGCAAGTATTATCTGACAATGGGAATTCTCCTGTGTGGAAAGCTAGGTGAGCAAGAAATCATCAATATTTATTTATCCCATGTCCTGCTGAATTTCTATTTTTCATTGATTTTTTAACCCAGGAAGATCTGACACAATTTCTAGCTTTAAATGCAGAAAAATATCAGAAACTTTTTCATGGATATTTTTGGAATTTTGTTTGGTCCGAAACTTGTGACAGCCTGATGTCTCTTTTTTTATCAGCTGAATCAAAAACTAATTATCATACATAATTTATAATCTGCCTTGTGAAAAAAAATTATACATGTATACATATTTTTTTTCAATGTACATATTTACCACCCTTTGTTCACAATAGGTACAATAGTAATGGAATTTTTCTATACACTGTGTGCGACCGTGGTATAGTGCGTCGATATCAGCGCTGGCAAGACCGACTGGAACTGATGTCAGAGCTCTACCGCCATAAGGGTGAAGTGGAAGACATGGACATATCACCCTACGATGAATGTATCCTTTATTTCTGGTTATCATTTGTCATGCACTACACACTGTACTTTTATTCAAACTAAGTTCAGTATTCAGGTCTGTAGATGAAAAAGATGAGACTTTCAAAGTGAAATAATATAAATATTAACATTGAATTAGTCCTACATCAGCTCGATATGCCTACATCTTCAGATAATGATCAAAACGGTCAGTTACATGATAATTACTGAATGTTGATAATGATCAGTTCTCTGACAAGGTCAATAATGGCTTGGAATTTTTTTTAAATAGATGATGTATCGCGCAAACTGGCAGATTTATTGTGATTTATCACATTTTATGTCCCTGTGGAAACGATAACTTTAAAAGTTTTTTATTTAACTCGCTCAAGTTCAATAAATGGCTGAAAAAAATGTTGAATGGCCAATTTCTTGAGATTTTTCACATTGCTAATTTCACCTTGTGGGTGTAATATCTTTAAACGTTTTATATGTATCCTCCTAAAATTTGTTATGCATGTTACTAATAACTAATTCTCAAACAAGTTTAATAATGGCTGAAAAAAAATTCAAAATGACCGATTTATTGCTATTTTTCGCTTTTTACATCACTTATTTTACCTTGGGGCGTGATAACGTCAAAAGTTTTTCATGTATCCTCCTCAGATTTTTTATGCAAGTTACTAATAATCAATTCTCAAACAAGCTCAATGATGGCTGGATAATAATTCAAAATGGCCGATTTATTGCATTTTTTCACATTTTACCTGAATAATTTTACTTTGTAGGTGCGATAACTTTGAAAGTTTTTCATGTATCCTGCTCAAATTTATACTACATGTTGGTAATAACCAGTTCTTGCTCAAGTTCAATAATGGCGACGGGCTATTGTCGAGTGTGCTCTTGTTGTCTTTTTATTTGTCCTTCAGAAAAGAACATTATTTTCTAAGATAAATAAAAATTTAATATTTGCAAAATAGGCATTTACTTTTATTCAAATTGTAGAAATATATGTGATTTTTACCAGCTTGAAGTTGTGTCTCGCTACCGCGACCCACGACTTCAAGTGGATAAAAATCTAAATTTTTCAATGTAGCACCTCATGGGTTAACATGTTCAACCCTTGTCCCGCTAAGTTAATTTATTTATATTTTCACCCACTTTAGGTTGTGTCTCGCTACCGCGATCCACAACCTCAAGTGGGTAAAAATTACCCATATTTGTTTAATTTTAGACCAAACATTGACAAATCATGATGTTTAAACAGTCATATTATTCCCAATAAAAGTGATTTAATCTGCTAATAAAATAGATATGAACGACTATTATCGTGATTAACAGACAAAGGGTTAGCATAACATTTACTTATTTATAAATCAGCCATACACGTCATTCATGTACAGTTGTTCTGTGTACAGTTCTGTTTATTGCTTATTGACCTTTACTGACCCCTTGTACAGATATAGTCACAGCGTCAAAGGATCGCACGGTTGGAGTCATGCACCTTGGCGGACCAAATCATGGACCCACAGAATATTTTGCATTCACATGACCTGATGACTCGACAGAGAGATCTGAAATGCGAGATCTGAAATGCCAGTTCTATTACTATTATGTTGCATGTTAGGAAATCTGGAGTGACATATTTTACACTCACTCATTGAATGATTGCAGGGGACTGGTGTTCCTATCATGATGTATGCTTGATTTGTATTCTGGTTTCCCTTTATTCATGTTATTCATACTAGCCGAGTATTTGACTGCTCATCATTTCGCCACGGAAAACATCATGAGTATACATGCTTAGATCAATACACATTTTTCTGTGTCAGGGTTCTTACAAAACACTTGTGTGGGGAACTAGTTTTGGAAAATGTGATCAAATGTCAGTTCAAATTCTTCCTAAGATTTGAAGGTTCATTAATATTTGCTGGTGTTAAAATAATGTATATAATTCTAAAACGACCACGATACAATAATTCTTATTTTTACTGACTGTATGTAATGCATTATTTTCTCTCTGGTCTTTCATCTGTTATGCGGCTGGTTAAATGTCATAAGTACTTATCATGTTTATCTCCTTTATGTGCAATAAGCTGGTTAAATGTTATAAGTACTTATCATGTTTATCTCTGGTATAAGTACTTATGCTGCTTATTTTTCTTTATGTGCAATACTTTCCTTTAAACACGTTTTTTCTATCTATATTATTATTGTTGTTTTTTTTCATTCGATGTTTAATATTAATGATAAGACACATTTCTTTGCCTCTTTGATTGAAATCTCTGTCTGAGGGCCGGTTGAATACAGCATCTTGTGGCTTGACATGTGAACCTGGTTTCAGCTGAGAACGCCTGAATCCGTTCTAACCATTACACCTCTAAGCACGACTATTAGCCGTTTAACCCTTTAAGCCAAGCATCATTTTACATCCCTGGAAACAGACTGAATTTTTCTACAAATTAAAGTTGGTGAAAATTAGACTTATTTAATTTACCGTTGTAAGGGTTTAGAATTACTGAAGCTCGCGTCACACGTCATCATCAATCTCGTCTCAAGTCGGACTTGACCTTTTCCCAACTGTGATTTCTCCTCTTCTTAAGCCTTGGAAACACGCCCATTTATGTGTGTTCATGTAGAAGAATTATTTGGAACATACCGAATATTTTACCACACTTATTGTATGCATTTGAAGATATTTATCGCCCTATATGGAAAAATATGATAAATTATTTTGAATTATAAAAATGGCGACTTTATCGGCGCCGAAATTTGTCTTCTCGAATTAAAAAAAAACGACGATATTTGTCTTCTTAAATTTATCAAAAACGACAATATTTGACTTCTCAAATTTTAAAAATCGTCGATATTTGTCTTCCCAGATTTATTTAAAAAAAACTGCCCCTCCGCCCTATTATGAATGAATTGACCACAAAACAGCAGATCAAATGCATGGTTTGTATGCCTATGCATACATTTTTGTGGTTGTTTAATATCTACTGGTAGTTCAATTTCTAGTCCACACCGAATTTTAGCCCCACGTGGTATGAAAGCCAGGACAGCGTCGGTGGTGCTGGGCAAGCTATGAGACTGCCCAGCTGAAACAAGACGCTGAATCAATGTTCGTTTAATGTTGGTCCAACACTTAATTTCGTAATTAGCTGCGGTAACAATGACCCCACATATTTCGAACCGTTCTCAGATAAAATCAGTCTCTGACCATGTGTGTACACCATTCGTTCTTAAACCTCAAGTTGGTCTGAGAGCTGCTTGTCCAAGAAGGTCTTCAGAACGACATGTGAAAAATAAATAGTATACAATTCAAGCCATGTTTACATCAAATTTGACGTGGGTCATGAATGTTTGAATACAAAAAGTATTATTAAATCTACTTGATCCTGGAGGTAACTTATATAATTTATTTATTATTGATCTGTTGTTTGTGAACAATTTTTTTATTATTAATAGTATGTAAGGTATCTTAGCTTACCACAACATAAACAAGAAGACAACTAGCTTGGCGGTGAACTGCTCTGCAAAGCCAAAATGCAGTATTTGCTTAATGGTAAAGTAAGCAGATACTGCATTTTGTCTTTGTACAGCAGTAAACTGCTCGACCTCTGACAGCCACAACCAAGTGGCACATACTATACTACGTGGATTATAGGCCTATTCTACCTTTTCCCTCCATATCAAACATGAGCTCAACCTATTTCTGTGCATACTGGCGACCTGAAGCCGCACCTCTTCATTCATCCATCATTCCACATTACCATGGCGTTCACAACGCATTATTGAATATGTTTATTAAATTATGAACGTATCTTCTTGTTCTGTTGTGATATTACAAGCCGTTGTGTTATTTTTTCGCCTTTTCACCCCTATCCTGCTAAGTTAATTTATTTAAATTTTCACCCACTTGCAGTTGTGTCTCGCTACCGCAAACCACAACTTCAAGTGAGTGAAAATTACCGACATGTGCTTAATTTGAGACTCCTCATTTACAAATATTGATGTTTAACCCTTTAACCGCCGGTGCCGCATATATTCGGGTTTTCATTTTTTATTAGCACATTAAGTACCACCTTTCAAACATAATAAAGATAAAATATGACATCAATCAGCAATATTTGAAAACAGTTGATCTCCATATTGTGAAATCTGAATAATTTTCACTCACTTGAAGTTGTGGATCGCGTCAGCGAGACACAACTTCAAGTGGGTGAAAATTCAGATTGAATAATTTGGCGGTTAAAGTGTTAGACGCTAATTTCATTTCCAATATCAGTGATTTGATCAGCTAATAGAACGGATTAAAAACGACTATAGTCTGGTTCACATTAACAGAAACTTGTGTTCTGCACCTAACTTTTAAACTGATTGTGAAACTCCTCATCCCAATATTATTATGCACATGAATGATTATATGGGTATTATGTATATGTAGGCCCAAGCCGGAAAATATCCAGTAATATTTAGAAATATTTTTTGTCCCTCACAATTTCCTTGATTTTGTGATAAATTACTAGCGCTCGCCACTCACCAGAGCTACTAGCCTTCCATTGAAAGTTTCCTCTCTGTTCACAAAGAAAAAGAATCGTACGTGGTGAATTATTTTTGACAAATTCTCAACCAATTTCATGCAATTTTACACACACTATAAGCCCATTAGCTTTGTTTCAGAATTTTATTGTATGTAAAATGGCCAAACTTCTAAAATACTTATCAAAACTTCGCGAAACTGGCAGGGTAGTCGCGACACGAAATGAAAATGGTGTGTGTAAAATTTCATGACAATTGGTTGAGAATTGACTAGTCCGCCAAATTCATTCATCCTGCTTGTATTTAATGTGAGTCTGACTATATAGTCAGCAATGGGTTAATAATTTTGCTATGAGCAAACATGAACACCTTTTCCCAGCGAACATGAGACGTTGGCCCAAAGTAGGTTCACTGTTGTCCACCGTCTAGGACATTGGCCCAACAGTAAATGTACGTTAGTCCAACGTCTATTGATCCTTAGATAATAAGCAAATACCACATTATTGTAAGCTGTAGAATCGTACTAGGCCCACATGTAACTTGAAAATAGAAATACCCCCACTCCCCAAAATGGTATACCTTTTTTAATGATGATATAATTTTATGTCCGTTTTAGACTATCATTGACTATTTGGAACATGAAACAGAGTTGACCAATATTGGGTTTAGTTATGGTTCATTGTTAAAAAAATCAAAATATTCTATGGCGATGTAATCAATTTTGTTAATTCTACATACTATTTCCATCATTTAGTTTGTCCAATTGTTCGTGTATTTGTAGGGTATATTTTATCCGGTTTATTTATATGTAAATCTCTGAAGACTGTCATGTTGCCACAGCAACCAAGTTAAATATGGACTGAGAAGTAACAAACCGCCTGCTAGTAGTTCAAGTTTGTGTTCTGAAACTATATGATAAGGCTATATGATATTTGGTATCAGGACATTCTCCATTATAATTTCAAGACTATAATCTAGCGCCCTGGTATGTCTTTATAATAGCATTATACGACATTTTATTATCAGAATGTTGACATATAATTACAAAGACATTATTAATGACATAATGAGGTTAAGATATGGCATTACGTTGTTATGATTTGTCACTGGAAAGTAGGATGTAGGCCTACCATTATAATTCCGGAATATGACATAGAACGTCGAGATGTGCACTGTAAAGATAGCATTATATGACATTAAAACGAGAGAATATGATATTATAATATCTGGATAATCAGGGCCGTATCCAGATTAAGACACAAAAGGGGGCGCTTTGGAAGTATGTTAAGGGGTTACAGACACCCAAACGAGTATAATAATAATTCTGTATAATAGTCCTACATTTATATTTTATTATATATCTTTTTCTGCCAGACGGAATAAGCTTTTCAAGATTTTGGTGGTTCTGATTCATGTACGAACCAGACGTCAGCACGAGAAAATAGTGTTGGAAATCAGTTTCTCTTGTGAAATTGAAATGTGGTATTTTATACATATTACATTTTTACTGCCGAAAGATGGTTGTGGCGTTCATATTTGATTTAATGCATAAATAACGATACATCCTATTAATAAGAACATAGTGTCAGAAACTAGTTGCTCATGTAAATTCACTTCGAAAAGTGATATTACATACCATGTTTTTCTGTCGAGAAGTAAAAGAAAATATATTTTTTAATTGAAAGTAGTGTCGGCATTGAGTTTTGCATGCAAAATCCATTTCGAAAAGTGGTATGACACCTATTTCCCATGATTGTAGTGGCGGCCATCTTGGATTTATGCATGAAAAAAAACTAAATATTAAAAATTATTTCAAAAATTAGTTTCTCGTGCAAAATACACTTCCAAAAGCGGTATATTACCCTTCTTTGTTCTGTGCAATTGTATAAAAACTAGTATAAAGTAACATGTTCTGTGTTACATAATCTCTGTTGCACAATAAAAGTCCAAATGCCAGCTGTTGGTAACGGAGGGCTGATTTTGTGTTCCCTGCCGAACAACACTTGCTACCTGCGGAATCTATAAAACTTTTAAAAATATGTTTGAGGGGGCGCGATGAAATGCTGAAATTCATTATTCAATCCAGCGGTAACGTAGCGGTACGTCTTTTTTATATAAAAATTATTCAGTATTAGAATAGGCCTACATGTCCTCTTTAGTGAAATAAATACCAGTAGTTTATTTTAATGGTCTTTTTTGTAATGATTTATTTCTCTGTAGTTGTTATATTATTCACATATCTCCATGTAGTTAAAATGTTTCGTGTTGAATAATCAGTGAACTAAGGTGACTTTGTTTGATTCTCTGTAGTGGGTCATGTGTTGCTCCCGTAAAAATCCGACAAGAGAAGGTAGATCTCTTGGATTGACTCTGAAGAAACCGTGAAAGGGTGCGTCAAGGTCTGCCATCACGTAGGAGAAGGCACTGATGCTGTAACAAACAAAACAACACAGCTTACACACGTCATGTTGGCAGGTTATGTCCTACAATTGAAGGGCTCAGTGGAAAAACGAATCTAAGTCACATTACTTAGTGTATTACTTAGACTGGTATTTCCACTGAGCCCTTCATTTATATCCAGTTTCTTTCACTTCAAGTTCGAATTGCATTTCCAAGAGCCTGTATCCTAGGATAAGGTGGGGTGACGCGATTCCCTCCCTCTTGAACAGACTAATCTTTACATAAATATAGCAGTTTTCACTTGTAAATCTATTTCTATCCCGATTAATATGGGCGGTTTCCACGTGTAGGCCTACATCTTAGCTAGGCCTACCACCAGCCCCCTCCCCCAATAGAGATAAAAAAAATTATCCCCAATGCATCTGGGCCCTTTTCTTTTGATGTGGGCTTTGATCAGAAACCTTCATTATCGCCCACTATATTTCGTCAGAGACAAAACAGCTCCTCATATTGATGTGATTGTTTCAATGAAGATTGACATCCTCACAGTGACAAAGACATGGCTCACAAAATCACAGGCATGTCTTGTGTAAATATCTCCACCCAGTGATAATGTCTATATATTAACCCTTAAAGTTCTGAATTATTTTTGTATAAACCATGGAGACCAGAGGGTTATTCTCAATCATCAAAAATGTCTTAGTTAGATTTTTCCGATTCATTTGAATACCTATGTTAATGGGTCTACGGTCATTAGAAATATTTTTCCACTTATAATGCGGTGATCGACAGAATCTGACGTCAGATTATGACGTCTAAAGTCGATCCCCGCGCTGTAAGGGTTAAATACCGCAAATGTCAGGCAGAGGTGGCAGAGCTCCCAGCTTTCATCTGATATTTTCAAAACCTAAATGCACAAGCTTTCAAGTTAATGAAAGTTTAGAAGGAGTTTGCACCGAAATATCAAGCAATGTCTTCTTTGCATATTGTTTTTATATACAGCTCCCCCAAGATCATTACATCAACATCATTATTTAAGAAATTTAAAATACTGCAGGGAAATCTGGCGTTAATAACTTCAAATTCTCCCAATGGGATATTTCACTTCACGTCGATGAAATTTCAGCACAAATAGCAACCATTACAGATGTAAACTGAGCTCATTTGACTTAACTATTCATATACAAGTAATATTTTTTTGATAATTTGATAAATTGTTTAAACTGTGAATGTTTTCTCCCATCTTGCAGTCAAAACATTTTGAGATACACCA
The DNA here is from genome assembly GCA_964017125.1 of Flabesymbios commensalis. Taxonomy (NCBI): domain Eukaryota; kingdom Metazoa; phylum Annelida; class Polychaeta; order Terebellida; family Flabelligeridae; genus Flabesymbios; species Flabesymbios commensalis. The sequence goes on from OZ024911.1 coordinate 64,092,470, forward strand.
CGCATACTAATTTGCAAATTAACGCATGAAGGACAACTTAAGCGGCTTTGGTAGATATAGTCACTTAATTGTCAAGAGAATCATCCGATTGTAACAAAAATATTTCCTGCCAAATACAAATGTATGCTAAATACCCACCTGAAGACAGTACAGAAGCACATGGTGAGCTCCATGATGGCAGACTGTGCACGTAACATCAATATTCCAAAATAGGCAATAAATGCTAAGCACTCTAGAAACAACCACCTAAAACAGACACAACCTATTATAATCAGGATGTATTATTAAGCGTTAATCGTGTCCATCCGATTTTTAAAATGCTTTCAAAAATGACCTAAAGGACTTAAAGCCCACTCCAATGCCTTTTCAGTTGATAATTATATAATATTCACCAGGTGTCGTTTATCTGTACAGAGCGCGATGCTTTCTGGGTATAACTTTATCCCATTTATGGTTCAAAATGGACCCCTACATCAAGGTATAGCTAGGTCGCTGTAGCAAGAGCGGGAAAATGTCAATTATTTACTTTCAAAAGGGTCTGATGCCTAATCTCGGATGCACATAGGGTGACCCAGCTCAACCCTTGAAGCACTGAGTTATCTAATTTATATTTTCACCCACTTGAAGTTGTGTCTCGCTACCGCGACCCACAATGACAAGTGGGTAAAAATTACTCATATTTGTTGCATTTGAGACCAAACATTTACAAATGATGATGTTGAAATAGGCCTACACAACCTGTGATTTTATAGCCTGATAAATTGGATTAAAAACGGCTGTAGCCATGCTTAGCGATGAGAGGGTAAACCTTTTTTAACCGCCAAATTATTCAAGTGGAATTTTCACCCACTTGAAGTTGTGTCTCGTTGACGCGATCCACAACTTCAAGTGCGTGACAATTATTCATATTTCACAAAATGGAGGTCAACTCTTTTCAAATATTGCTAATTCATGTCACATTTTATCGCTCACATGTTTGAAAGGTAATAGTACTTAATGTGGGAATAAGAATGAAAAAAACCGAATATATTCGGTACCGGCGGTCAAAGGGTTAGCAGGGTTTCACTTATGATAACATTATCAATGCTGCTTTACAAAAAGGCAGTACAAAAAGGCAGCAGTACGTGTCCGCTAGTCTATTCCCCCGCTGGCCAATTATTGTAGTCATATTTATATTTTAAAAAATAATATAGGACTACAGGCATAGAAGCTTTTTATTTACCATTGTTTAGATATCAATAGTTTTTTAATACAAGAAATGCAACTCCCAGCAATAAATATATAATAGAAGTTCAGCAACTGGATGTTATTATAGCTTACATTTAATTAAAACAACCATACTCACTGCAACATTTTGATAGACGTCAGGTTGGTTGCCATGACAATAGCATGTAGTTCGTGTACTTTCTTGAGAGCGGCTTTGACACAGATTTGATCAGCTACTTGTGGACGCTGTAGGCCTACTGCTTCTCTCTTGGCCGAAGCAAAACGTGGGCTCCCCCCAGAAATCTCGCATGTGTCACCCTGAATAGATGCCACTATTGCCGCCACAGTGTCTGCAAACACAACCTCTAAGATAACATGCATAATAATCAATCAATCAATAATCAATCAATTATTGACAACCATGTCAAAAATAAAAAATACGGGAATTTCGTTAAATAATATTGTCAGAAATGATTAAATTGGACGAAGTTCATGTTGTTTAATTTATTTATTCTGAACATAATGTAGATCACTCCAAAGGTGGTGAATGAAAGCTCCATGCTCAGGCGCGGATCAAGAGGGGGGGGGGGGGCGCACGCCCACCCCTTTTTGCGCCAAATTATTTAAAAAGTCCCCTGAATTGGCCAAAAAAGCCTTGGGGGCGAGCCCCCGAACCCCCTGCGCCCCCTCCTTTTTCAAATCCTGGATCCGCCCCTGATACTGATCATCGAATTGCATATTTCGGTTACACTGATTATTATGCCTGATTCTTAAAAATGGACTAGTGATGCAGCGATTATTATAGAGATAATTTTATTCATTTTATCGAATGGGATTAACTTGATAAAAAGCGGTGACAAACCTTCCAATACGCTTATGGTACGTGTCTGCCCAATGAGAACACGCATGTAGAGTAGGTTCATATTTTTTAAACTTATGTGAAGATTTCTTTTGCATTCAGCTGGCACCAGTTGACTCTTGCTCAAAAGACGGCAAATCATACGAGACACAAAGCTATATTACAAACAGATAAAGACAGTTAGTGAAACAATGTAACAACAACATATAAGACATAACATGATTCAGCACCTAACGTTACATGCAGAAACAACTTTACTTCTCTGATAAGATGGTATAATACAATGCTACAGTGCTATAGCTATAGATTTTTTAAATGAAGTTTAGAACTCAGGATACCTAAGACAATGGTACATGTGTCGTTCATTGCGATGTATAACAGGGATCATTATTTTCTCTCATACATGCCAATGATTTGAAAGCTGTGTTTTTTCAGAAGCGGACCCCCCCAAAAAAAATGAGGGCGGTCCAGTGAAAAAAATAGTTGGCCTAATTCCACGTTTAAACAAATTGAACTGTGGTTTAGTTATCTCAGCTAGCAAACCCTGGGGGGGGGGGGGGGGGATGGGGATGAGTAAACACTATTTAGGTATATTTTGATTGGCAAATACAGATGTTTCAACAATTTTGATCGACGTTTTGACAGTTTACTTAAAAAGGGTTACGGATTCGCCACTGGTTTTGTCAGTTTATTTCCTATAATGTGCTGATGACTCACCGACCTTTCGCTTTTTTAAACTGGGGCATATGCAAAATGTAAGTTTTAATGAATTAATGAATTGCTTGTCGGCAATATTCTCTCCATCGATTTTAGAATCACAGAAAGTATACTTATTGAGACCAAACGTATCATTCTGAAGAACTCGGCGGCATATAAAAAGGCATTAAATGCTTAATATTTTCTCGATTTTGTTTGCTCCACATAATATGGAGACCTCAATTTGATTTGTGATTAGTCACCCCTCAAATTTCAAGTTGGTGGGGTCTCCTACCTTATTAGAGGATTAAAATTCTAAACTTACCGAACATTTTTATTTTTCAGAATATTTTAGTTTGTTAACTCGGAAAAATATGTTCATGGTTATTGACATAGTTGATATGTGCAGCCGTTCCTGTCCTTACCGCATGTGAAATAATCTATGGTTCTAATATATTTATATATTATTAATATTTACAAGGACATGGAAAGCAAGTACAAATATATTTATATATTTATTTACTATAGCTGGGGGTCTTTAATTTGGTCGGTATTTAACGTCCATCAGTTTTTGGTTGTGTGGGATGTTTCACCTCTACCATGTCTAGAATATTGCCTTTTATTATTTTTTGCAGGATGCTCTCCAGTGTGGTGACTAAGCATTTTCACAGTGACTCACGATTTTTTCCATTTTATATTATAATGACCAACTACACTGTTTTTCATAAATAATTTTGCTGAAAAAATCAATGTGAGCAAATTTGTGAACTGACTCACCAGAACTTGCTCATCTGGTTGTTGAGTCTAACCCTCTTACTGTTCGCTTCTTGGAAAGCAAACCCAAATGTTGTGGCGTAAACCAGTCCTGAAGGTATGAGAAAGCTGTACACAATGCTGTTAATATGAGCAAACATCTCACGAGTAGCCTGGAATGAGAATACATGATTAGGAAAATTATTGGGTGTATTCAAAGAACTTGTTGAGGGAAATAGTATGTAGACAATCGTTTTGGCTGATAATTTGTTTTGCTTTTTTGATTATGCATCACTAGCATCCTTGTGATGATATCTCGGCGGATGTGAGTTTCTAACCCTTAAGGGATTTTGTTAAAATGCAAAATTTAAAATGGCCGCCATGAAATCACTAAAGTTATCCTACCCTTTCAATATTAAGGATAGAGGCTTTTTCACCAAATCTTATGTCTTCGTTCTCCACTCTAGGTAGGCCCCATTTAAATTTCAGATAACAAAATGTTTTTCTCTGTTCACCTGTACAATGCAATACTGTGGAGAGCTACGTGATTGAGAGGTACCCTCAGACCGCCAGGGTTCGAATTTCGAATAGAATTTTGATATCTGACATCTTCACACCATCATTCTGACCCAATTTAAAGAGGGTGTGAAAAAGAGGCATATATTAGCCCTATTACACCACAAATCTAATGCAGACTATGCATGTCTAATCTGTGTCGGCTTACGTTTGAGATCACGCTAAATACACATGTAAAATAGACTCCGATTAGTCCCTACATACCTCAAATCCGTCTGGCCAGAAGAGTTCCACCATGGGACTATACAGGTACAGCGTGACTGGACACAACGCTATCGAAATAGCTGGTGGTATGAACACCATCATGAGGCCCCGGGGCTGGTTAGGGTATTGTGTAAACTCAGACAGTGTGCAGACATCTTCTGATGTCAAGAATCCCCCTTCAGTAATGTCACAATCTCTCAGCGTCACTGCGTCATGGAGTGGAGTTGGAGAGGCTGTGATCGTGTCTTCACTTCCAGCCACGCTGACAGTGTCGTTTGGTTGAATTGCAGTGTTGTTCACAATGTGCCTCTTCCACCAGCCTTGTTGTGTTTTAATGCTCAGAGCCAGAAGAGCTGTAAAAGACATCACAAATATAGAGGTTCCCAGACGTTGGGCCGACGTTGTACAAATGTTTTACATAATTGTGCCCGTAATTAAATTTTCCTGATTTTTGACTTTGACATGCATATCTTGCTGGCTACATGGCAGTTAATCCTTCTCTTTAGAGCTTCACACACAAGAATGATTCCACTAAATAGATCAATTCATGTTGAAAACGGTGTTCAGCGTCCAGAAACAATTTACCTTCTTAAACACAATCAGTGGCGTACACATGGTGTGCAAAAGGGAATCAAATGTTTTTACCATTCCCTTCTCGGTAGAATTGGTAATGTAGACTTTTTTAGTTTGTTGCCGCACACGACTAACGCACACTTTTCTGATTTATTTTGTATTTGCTGTATATTTTAAAACGTGTGGATATACATGATAGTAAAACATTATCGTAAAATACTTATTATTATTACAGTAACGTCAGGTCTAATTATTCATTTATTAATTACTCCTTGTAATAAGGCCTGGTATCAGCACTGTGGCCATATGGCCTGACAGTGACACTGTGTAGAAGAAGAGAAGGTTTGAAGTGTCCATCATTGCTTATCACACAAATTAAACACAAAAACGCAGACAACAATGTGTAGTATTGGAATGAGTTGATATGAGGTTATGTGGCTATGTGGTTATGTGACACTATCAATAAAATCTGATATAAGTTATCAATAATATTTATTGAACTTTAAAAAAATATCAGCCCTTTCACAATAATGTCAAACGATAAAGTGCTAACATCAATATCAATTTGTAATTAAATTTTTAACTCTTAAAGTAAGGGATATAATCTGGTTATCAGGGTATACAATGGATATATTTATTTCTTAAATGACTTCAATCGGTTCGATAGTGTCGTATGGGAATGACTAGATTTTAATCTTATTTTTTGCTATTACAATGTTTAATTACATCACTCTAAATCAATTCAATTTAGCACCACTCACCAAGACCTCCTGCAAAGATGGCAATGGCAGGTGTGACCAGTATGTACATGTGATTTGGACCATTTGACTCAGGATCCACCGGAATATCCACAATCTCTGTTACTTCCGGTTCCGGTGTGTCAATTGACATTTTCATTGTGAAGTATGCAATCAGTTGAACATGTTTAAAAAAAATTCAAAATGTCCCAGTTATACAGCTATGTCACAGCTAAATACTGAATCGCTTCACTGTCCATAACAGACTACAGTAAAGTACTCCACAGTTCCCTAAGAATGCCTTATTGCATTAATATAATATCTTCCCACACTTGAATATTACATCAAAATTTGACCAGCATAAAGCTTCACAAATAAGTCCACGTCACCTATTATATAATATATGAGTGTATATTTGCGTGAACATTGTTCGAAAGTCTTATTTCAGAACTCACAAATACAGCTCACACCTGTCAAACTCTCTGTCACTAGCTAAGAATACGTGATATTTAGCCATACACCTCTCTGATGCCATAACAAGCTGGGACAGCCCACGTACACGTCAATAAAGTTACATCGATCTGAACATGCAACCCCTCTTTTCTTATTATATTATTCTGTCCATAACGAGAGTCGTCCAAGCAAACACGCGATATTGAAACAATGCTGTTTTGATGTCGCAGACGGTGTCCCAACATCAAAACTTCATTGTTTCAACATCGCTTGTTTGCTGAGATTGTACCTGCAGCATTTCGCTCAGGCTGCATGGATTTGCGCCGCATATAGACACATAATTACCCCCTCTCTGCAAATTATTGGTCGGTACAAAAGGATGATTTGTGGTGGGATTATTTCATTCAATAAAACATTGTTCTTCATAAGAAAATTAGTTGTGTCATTTCATCATTTTTTTAGGAAAATATATGTTCCACTAAAATTATGAGGAAAAAACTCTACCTTTCTCATTTTTATAAAACCATTTATCTTGCACAATAAGTTCAAAATGTCCTACCACAGGTTACTAGTGTGTAAGTTGGTTGGCTAGTTTATATAATTTGTTTTTGATTATTTTTCTCGCATACATGTATCTTTTCGCAAGATTTATTTATTATTATCATAAGCAGTCATCTAACGATTTCTCCTTCGCTATACACATGGATTTCAAAATAATAATTTAGACTTCTCAACGGCTGATTTGTTTGTTATTCATGAGAAATTGATGACGCCATTTCCAGTTTAAATCGATAAAACACGTTATATTCAAGTCTAAACAGTGACAGTTTAAGTGGTTGTGGGTACACACAATGGATATCTCAGGTGATGAACCTGGGAGTGTCCGGTGCCATTTGTGTGCTGCATAACGGTACATCAATATTGAGTAGCATTGTTTCTACTCAAAAGCATATTATTAATACCGCATGTAATATAGCCTTAATAATAAATACGAACAAAGTTGCAAAGCAGCAGTGTAAGCGGGCAATGATGTGGGTAATAATACCTGAACATGTTTCATAAAATATAGGTTGAAAAATGTTATCATATAGGGCCTTATACATATTGCAGCCCAAGAGTGCAGGATAAGTCCGCTCTGCAAAAGCTAAAAGGAGAGTAAGTAAGGAGAGTAAGCAGATACTGCCTTTTGGCTTTGCGCGACAGGATTGGTGCTTGCTCTTTCAGTCCAAGTCATCATATTATACTGTAGTCCATACATTAACAGACATTGAATACCCTGATACGTAATAATAGGTGATTGATCTGTAATATTGACCATCGCGCAGTCCTTCTCCGTGGTGACATTGATCACTTGACTGTCTGATATGCTGACATAACAACGTGTATAACATGATAATCGATGGTTTAGCTGCACAGCCACACCAACATAAATGGTGAAAAAGATAGTATGTGCAGACAACCATGAAAACAAAATACTTATATTCAATCTTTTAAGGGCCCGGGTTGAAGTTGATGAGATTAAAATGGCCATTTAACCATGGTGTGGCTAGCCCCGATTCGTATCGACTGCGTGGGGATTATAACATAGAGGTACCAGGCTCGAATCCCGGTCGAGCCGGATATTTGTCATCGTGGTTGTGCACAGGGTAAGATGGGGTAATATGAGCATAGTAGGTAATATGAGCACTGGCTGTAATATTCTTAATAACAACGGGAATTGAGTAAAATTTGGTTTGTAATATAGTCATGACACGGACATAACTCGCTCAATTTAAAAAAAGTTTTTTGAAAAAGTAGTTCAATTATGACAAAATGAAGTTTTTGGGCTGTTTAACTATAAAAATATAATTACATTTGTTTCGTACGTCGACAAATCACAAGATATCATGAAAGTAATTTGGGTGAGTGCTAACCATAGTGGCTCTTAGGTCTCGGTAGTATGTATTGCAACGACTGTGACGTGTTTAGAATTTTATCTAGACCAGATATAAATAAAGTCTGCGGGCCCGATTATGGCTCCCCATTATTATTATGTCGTACAAATGTGCGCCCAAGAAATAACCCCATCGTTGACTAGTTTTTTGTTAATTTGAGCATGACGACTCTCACGAGTTCCAAATATGTAAAAGTGTGCGCATGTATCGTCAATTCATAAAAGAAGGGATCGCGACAAAGTTAGTAATTATCTTTATTGAGTGTGGTATCAAGAATAATGGAGCGCTGTATACAAAAGTTTACTTCTGTCAGTAGGGACATCTCTGAAAGGTAGCATGTTTTCTTCTCGGGTAGGTCATGTAATAACCAGCTGCTTGAAGTGTACCATGGTGATTTGCTAGATAGATATAAATGTAATTTATTTATTTGCAATATTTGGTCATTACCGACGTGAAAATTTCAATATTTCTTATTTACGAGGTGAAAATTATGTCTGTTTTCTATGTGTAGGCCTACTATGATCATGATATGTCGTGTTCAGCTTATCTGCACCAATTTGAGCATCAGGCTACTGGTGAGCTATCTAGTTGTATAATAAGATACAATTATAATTTCACATATTTTTGTATGAACCATGGACATGAAGGAGACCAAAGTTTTGTTCAATTTGAAATCATATGAATACATATGTTATGGGTCCACGACCATTAGAAATATCTCAATTCTTTCAGCGCGGGGAAAAGTCTTTATACGTCAGAATCTGACGTCTACAGACGTCAGATTCTGACGTATAAAGACGGTCCCCGCGCTGAAAAGGTTAATTGAGCATCGGCTGTGAATCGTATAATTATGATTACAGTTTTAGCAATATCAATGTGTATGGGTTTTATGTGGATATCTATGCTTTGCATGGTATTTAATAAATAATAATAATAATAATAATAAACTTCTATAGCGCCTATATCCTCAGCGAATATGCCATATTAATCTGTTACCGTTAAATAGGCTACTATAAAGAATTAATGAATGATTAGGACTATTCTGATTTTATATACGCTGTAGACATGGTAGAATTCCTAATGTCATTAAAATATCTATAGGGCCTAATGTATGATCCACTACGCCCAGAGAGTTACCGTGGATACTGTAGGTTATTCTCCCAAGTTATTTATTTATTTTTTGAAACACTGTGACCCGGGTCACCCAGGTAAAAATAGCCAACTTCACACAATGCATAGGAATTCAAGTTCTATTCTGCTTACTTGCTTCTAAAATTTTGAATAATACAACTTTCCTGTTACCATGATAAACTGTTGCTAAAAACTGTGATATTTCATGACAAACCGGGTTTTAGATGAGATATGAAGGACATTCGTATGATCATGGCAAAAATCGGGTTATTCAAAATGTCGTCATCTCGGGTTTACCGCTGTTGTCACAGTAACCCGGGTAGGGGTGGATTATGTCTATATATTATGTGTATCTCTGTCTGTCCGTCAGTACCAATTTATGTTTGAGATCAAAGCGAGTAAATTGGGTGTTGTTCTATGTTCTAAACATGTAGTATAAGTGGTAACACTACGCCATCATATAATAGACTATTTATTATGTAGAAATATAAATTTCAATTGAGGTTACAATGTAAATATATTATATACATAAATACACCTAACTTACTGTAGATTATAGCAAAAAAAATTGTATTTAAAAATAATGGAAAGAGCAAGATAAAATCTTAAATATAATTAATAACAGTGTAGGTCTATATTATTCATAATAATTATAATAATCACTGATAATATTCATAAAAAGTCTTATAATATTGAACTTCATATTAGTATGGAATGTAATATATTGGAAGTATAACACATCATTAAAAACCAGCACTATGTTTGGAATGTAAAAGCCAAACATTTATTAACGTAATAATCAACTTAAAATTCGCTACTTATAATAAGTATATTTACATACATATCCAGCAGACACAAAAGGTTGAAGCAATATTTGTTTAACGTTGGTCCAGCGTCGTAGATGGTGGACCAACGGTAAACCAACATTGATTCAACGTATTGTGTCTGCTGAGATATATCCAAAGAGGTTTCTCTATACAAATCGGCCGCAGCCACTCATGTGTACAGTCGTGTATCATGTGTATGGAGTCTGACGTGACTATTTTAAACATGTTGAAATACAACCGATTATAAGTATGTATTTTATACAAATAATTAAATATCTTAACCAATAAGAACTCTACACACTAACTCTGACGGGCGTACATTATAACTGTATTATTGTCCAGAGTGCGGAGACAGGTTAAATGATATTTACATCCAAAACGACGTTCATATTGGATAATCATGATAATTATTGAGTATCATATTCAACATATTTTGTTATTTATTTTAATTTAAGTTTTTAGTTTAATACTACTTTGACTACTAAACGTATCTAAAAGAATTATTGCATTCGAACTTTGAATTAGAAGTAACAATTCTACTGGGTTTAAAATATCACATCTAAAAACACCCAACAATACAATAAATATTAACCAATATTGTTTTGTTGTTTCAATGGCTGAAATACCAATTTTCACAATTTTAATGATAAGTATTTTTTTGTGGGAATGACAAAATATATATATGATATATCTGTAACACAATAGAAATCAAACATGTGTCCGTGTATTTATACGTCGACTATTTAATTACTTGGTTGGCTATTCATTTTGTGTGCATTAACCCCTTAACCGCCAAAATATTCAATTTGAATTTTCACCCACTTGAAGTTGTGTCTCGCTGACGCGATCCACAACTTCAAGTGAGTGAAAATTATTCAGATTTGACAAAATGGAGGTCAATTCTTTTCAAATCTTGCTGGTTGATGTCACATTTTATCTTTAACATATTTAAAATGTGGTACTTAATGTGCTAATAAAAAAATGAAAACCCGAATATATGCGGCACCGGTGGGTAAAGGGTTAAATGGCTAATACATATTAGATCATTGGACAATAAATCAAGAAATTTGCCAATGGATTTAAATCCTAATTCAACTACATTAAAATATTTATCACAGACTATTAAACACATCTTTACATTTATCATGTGTATAATCAAGAACTTTATATATAAAGTTATTGGTATGATCATGTACATGGATTCTAACAAGCAATTGCCAAAATTACATTGAGAAACAACAATGATCATGATAATAATCTGTGTGTTGTGCTTCATGAATCGTTATTTACAAAATTTTATGTGTGAACAAGATACGTTTTCCCAGTTTGTCTTCATTTTTGTGAGAACGTCCGTGACCATGATGACGGCGAAACAAAATTAAACGCAGATTTTACTAATATTCAAACCACATTACTTTTTATGTGTATTAAATATTAGAATATTAAAGATCAGCACAATTACGTTAATATTCACATCATTCTAATTACGTCGCGCGCTATTAAAATCAATTGTCGGCTAATAATAAACAGTGAAAAATAGTATGGTATTAGCCCTTTAGTTTCCAAATCGTTTTGACCTTTTTAAACTATGACTTCAATTATACATGTTGTAAATATACATAATTTAAGCGTTATTCATCTGTTCATGTTATTCGGGTACATCTAATGATGTTATTCAGGTACATCATGGCACTTGGCAATGCAGACTGAATCTCTAGACTCTGCTCTGTCTGAATACTGCAAATCCAGGTGAGCAGGTGAGCATAGTTTATTTATTATGTTTACATAAATTATCACAGTAGTAGAGTTGTATTTCTCGCATTTTCTTTGGGTCGCATATGTGAAGGCCAATATTCAGCAGTTTTTTATGTTTCACACCACATGCCGAATTTTGGTTTGTAGATGCAGTACTTACTTATACCACTGTGTTCACCTCCTCTAAATTCAGATGTTGGTACGATCCGTTAGTTCATTCTTGTTTTGTTTCTTAGGCCAGATATTGATATATTTTCACTAAGCCATGTTGCTCCACCACTATGAGATACCCCTTCTTGTCCACGGCCACTCCCTGTGGCCATTTGAGTCCATCCTGCTGGGTGGCTATAAAGCTAATAAACTGACCATTCTCTGATAGCATGTGGAGCCTGTTGTTCCACGTGTCTGCCACGATAATATGCCCGTATTTATCTGAACACACACCATAAGGGTGGTCAAGCTGTCCCTTACCAGAACCGTGTCCACCATATTGCTGGATGAACTTGCCTGAAGAATCGAAGATCTTAACCATGTGTTGTTTCCAATCAGTGACGACGATGCGGCCACTAGGTGTCGCACAGATGTATCCAGGTGCCTCACATGTGCACAGGAAGCTGCGCATGTGGTCTCCTCTCTCACTGAACCCGTGGATGGCACCGCTCAGCCAATCAGTGATGAGAACCTCGCCCTCCTGTGATGATGTTATACCAACAGGCTGCTTGAGGTTTTCACCGAATGTACCATGGTAAATGCCATCTGGATGTAACAACTTCAACCACTTCTCATCTTTCACTATGATCATACCACTGGACCTGAGCGAAACAATCCTGTTTGGATTTCTCAGCTTGCTAGCGGTGCTGGAGCTCAGCTTGATCTTACCTCTAGTGTTGAACACTTTGATCTTCTTGTTGTCACGATCCACCAGAAGGATTTCATTATTGTTATCAATGGAGACATCACACAACGCACAATCTTTCTCATCTTCATCAAGCTTTGCAGAGAAAGAGTGAAGCATGACACTACGTACCAGTTCACCTTCAAACGTGAGCGTACCAAAAGCACTGGCAATCTCTGGAGCCTGTATCTCCTCGGGGGAGTTCAGTCTCGGCTGTCTCCATCCAGGAGGAGTTGTACTTGGTAACGTCTGAAATTTCTGCAAACGATTCCTCACCTCTGGCGCCATACTGACAATCTCCTCAGGACGGTTGAATTCCAACAGTCCACCTGTGAATGTGGCAGCTATCTCCATTGCCTGCAACTTATACGTGTCTTCATCCAGTTCTTTCGCCAGGTTTTTGCGGTGTTCCTTCACAATCCCTTCGACCTCCTCGTGTACAGATTCTGCATATTCACTCAGCTGCTTAACAACCTTCTCGACCACCTCCTCCAGACGACTGTTGATCGTCTTGTGTACCTTCTTTCTCACATGGCTGGCCGCTTTATCTTCTTGGCGAAGGTTGTTAATTTTAGTAGTAATGGCTTCGATACCTGCATGAAGGTTTTTGCTCAAATCACTGATGGTTTTACGTTCTTTGGTGGCCTGTTTCTCCAGTGGGATGGCTTGGTGGTTATCGTGCCCCATGGTTGTTTTACATACCGTGCAGATTGGAGCCATACAGCCAGGTTCTGTACAGAACAACTTCAGGGGTTCGCTGTGGATACTACACAGTAGAGGCTCAAATGTTCCCTTCACCAGCTCATCTATGGCACCACTGTTCAGGTCCCCAGGTGTCACAACGTGGTGCTCGCGTGTTAGCTTCACTTTACGATGCATGCTACAGCACTGGCTACAGAGCCAATCATCACATTCAATACACTTTCTTTTAGCCAGGTCACCGTTGTCACACCCTTCACAAATCTGATCTTTTTGTCGGGTTTTCCTGTCACTAAACTCCTGCATTGAGAGGAACAAAATGTTATCTCGTATGGCGGCCACCCCACCAGCCGGCACCATACAATCAGTCCTGCACAGGGGACATAAAAAGGCCTGCCCATTCTGAATATTACTCTGTTTTAAGCTGTTCTCGAGGCAATCAGAACAATATGTATGCAGACATGGCAGTATTTTCGGCTCGTTGTACTCGCCTTTACAAACTGGACATATCAACAGCTCCGTCGCCTTAGTATCCACTGCGCCATTGGCACCTTCTTGTGTATTTGGCTCCGCCATTTCTCCTCTGCTGTTATCTAGTCGTCACTGTATATTTACGTGAACGCTGAGACCGCCTCAATTATCTAGTTCACGTGTACAATCAGGTGTGCTATACAGGTAAAGGGACGAGTGGGTGACGCGCTGTAGAAACAAGTTATAATGCTATACAAACAGGTGCACTCAGGTATGCTACGCTGCGGCCTCTCTTTACAATGTCCATACAGATTTACTATATCATGTATATAAGCCTATATGTATACAGTATTTTATGTGCTTGAATTGAACAATCGATGCTTACAGATAAAAAAATATATTATTTAAAGGGACTGGCCCAGGCTAAAATCATAAAAAAATCGGTGATTTTATTTTGGCTTCTCAATATCACCATATGATGTAAACATGTCCATAGACTAGAGCTGCAAAATTTTTAAATTTTTTCTGCTGCGCATTCACCAGTTAGACTAGATATAGAGACGAAATTCCCGTATTTCTAATTTTTGACATGGTTGTCAATAATTACAAATCAGGAATTTCGTCTCTATATCTAGTCTAACTGGTGATCGCGCAGCAGAAAAAATTAAAAACTTTTGCAGTTCTAGTCTATGGACATGTTTACATCATATGGTCACATTAAGAAGCCAAAATAAAATCAACTATTTTTTGATGATTTTAGCCTGGGCCAGTCCCTTTAAATATCCAATCATTTGTCATGTACAGGCCGTTATGTAAGCCTATAAATTTTCCGAAACAGCATGGTTAATATTAAAGCAACTAATTAGTAGTTTTGCTTTACTGAACCATAGTATTTACATTGCGGCGTGCCCCAATCATTTGGGGGGGGGGTGACCATGCTGCACATGCGCGTGGGCCCACAATGTGCACTCAGCGAATCATGACGAGTCACGACCCAGCTACTTTAAATTTAAAAGTAAAACATCTCTAATAATAATAATAACAGGTATTAGGCACAGTATCACATGTATATAAAGCTGCGTGTGGGGATAAAGGCGTCAATTTTGACGTAGCTCTTCGTCGTATTTCAATTTGCCGAACCCAGCAAACACAAAACATTTGTATAACATTTATACAATGTTGGACCAACGTCGAAGGGCCGACGTTGTATAAATGCTATACAAATTTTTGGGTTTGCTGGGAAGTCATTATTTTAAACGACGGCGTTATATGCATGTTATGAACGATGTTCAATGTTCAAATATGAGTTTTAAAATTATGACTCATTATGACTATTAAAAACGACATTTGAAGAAAAAATGTGTGCGGAATATAGAATTAATCACTTTTTAGTGTTGATGTATATTTTATCCTATATCCAAGTTTGATGTAATTTACTTTACAAGAAATGTATTTGCTAAATGTTGTGACTGTACATCACCCTGGTCTGCGTATCTGCAGGATGGAAAGCGATGTATAGCCCTTAACCCTATAACCGCCAACTTATTCAATCTGAATTATCACCCACTTGAAGTTGTGTCTCGCTGACGCGATCCACAACTTCAAGTGAGTGAAAATTATTCATATTTGACAAAATGGAGGTCAACTGTTTTCAAATATTGCTGATTGATGTCACATTTGATCTTTAACATGTTTAAAAGGTGTTACTTAATGTGCTAATAAAAAATGAAAAGCCGAATATATGCGGCACCGGCGGTTAAAGGGTTAAAACGCTGAGATATGTTGGTATAAACCATGGTGACCAAAGGGTTTTTTCAATTTGAAATCATCAAAAACTATCTTAGTTAGCTCTTCCCAATTCATTTGAATACTTATGTTTCGGGTCTGCGGCCGTTCTACATATGTTTACTATTACAGTGCGGGGATTGACTTTAGAAGTCAGAATCTGACGTCTAAAGTCGATCCCCGCGCTGTAAGAGTTAAAATATTTTATCATATCAAAATCAGGCGCTAATAATGTTGTAGTAATGACAAAGACATGATCTTTGGTAATGACCGAAATCCACTCTGTTTTGCTCTCATTTGCGGAAAAGATAATATATATAAACACCCTCTGGATTTTGGCTAGCATATTCATCACTTTAATTAATATACGAAGAATTATAAGATTGGATGCTGCAAACATTTTGCTAAATAGTGAAATATATTATGTAAAAATATCACGCCTACCCACTTATGTCTTAGAATGCTGATATTTCGGTAACAAAATAAAAATACAATCGACCATAACTTAGAACTCGTAATATAATATTGATTCTTAAAGTGGACCACTTAAACTGTTAAAACATATTTCACGTGAGCAGAAAAATTAAGAGCAAGAATGGACAATGTCTTTTGATACACGGCTGATGGACCAGAAAAAAAATAATTGTCTCAATTTAACCTATACCTGTATACGGTAATGGTGATATTTGAAATTCGAATAAACATCCTACACGTATTCTAGTTTTGTGTTGGTATTTCCAGAAATACGTGACTTATGTATTTCTCGTATGACTTATAGGTAGGCCTACGCAAGCTTTCGATCGCTGATCGGGGATGAACATATATCATTGACCAGCCCTGTCAGTTTATAGCTATCACACTACAAGAATCATGCACTAGCATTGCAGAGTATAGTGAGTGATAAAGGCACAGCTAAAAGCTAAAATAAAATCACCGATTTTTTAATGATTTTAGACATGGGCATGTCCCTCTAATAAATTTATTGATTGTATTTGTGATTTTGCAGTCAGAATGCACTTATTCATTCTCTTCACAGCTATCAAGTGATTTGAGGCACGTAATCTTGAGCTACGCTCTGCGTTTAAGCAAAGATGTTTTTCATGCGGTCAATATTGACAGAAGATTCACAGACGTAACGGAATACCTTGTGTGTAATTGTCGATTATGTAGCATAACCGAAGTATTATAATAAAAAAATGTATTGTATGGCGCCTATTGCGGGACTAGGTACAATGCAATACAACATACTTCTGAGTTAGGAGCTTTGGGGACTGATGCCAGGAGGGTAGCGAAACGTTAGTTCCGACATAATTTGTAATGAGCTGAGATAACTGAGATGTCCATACGGATTTCGTTCTCATCTATGTGCCCGAATCTCTCAACAGTCCAAAATAGGAAAATACAACTTGTCCACTGACGCGCGTGGGCTATTGGTCGTTTAAAAGGCTTAACCCTTTAACCGCCAAATTATTCAATTTTAATTTTCACACACTTGAAGTTGTGTCTCGCTGACGCGATCCACAACTTAAAGTGAGTGAAAATTATTGAGATTTGACAAAATAGCGATCAACTATTTCAAATCTTGCTGATTGATGTTTTTATCTTTAACATATTTAAAATGTGGTACTTCATGTGCTAATAAAAAATAAAAACCCGAATATATGCGGTACCGGCGGTTAAAGGGTTAATTAAATCTTTAAAACGTCAGTTCAATGACCAAGCTATTAGAGTCATACTTAGGTCTTAGAGGGTTGACAATAATCGCCTTATCAGTCCATAACTGATTGACGTTGTCACTCTCTGGTACAATGTCCAGATCTGCGCAAACAAGTATTTACGTTGATATAGTCAACGTAAACCTAACCTTGATATCAGGCCTTGGGATTAATTTGAAATTCCCATACTATTGGCAAAATATGTTAAGTATCAGCATGGATTGTATGCTTTTACTTTTAATACAGTTTCATGCACTTCTTTATTACCACTACCAAATTAATATGTCTCGGTTTCTAAGTTAAGCAAGCTTAATTCCTATTGGAAATGTTGAAAATAATCATTGCTTACCTTCTGATGACAGACAGTTGTCATGACGATAATTATGTCGTACGAAATCACAATATTTTGACAATTCACACCAATTGCCTCCCCTTTTGAACATCTGCCTCTTATGGATTTTTTGTGAAACAACCCTTCCAGCTTGGTGGCGGAAACACCAGATTTCTCATGTTCACGTGTACTTACTTGTTGATTATTCGTATGTCTTACACCCAGCAAACACCAGACGTTGAATCAATGTTGTTTTATTGCTGGCCCAGTGTCACAGAGTGAGACGATTGGCCAACATAATTTCATCATTGGCTCAACGTATCGTGTTGGCGTCTCGCCAGGCGTATGTAACATGGTTAAAATATTTATTATTTCTCGTCATTCCCATCTCATTTACAGAATTTACCTTCGGGAGGGCGACCATCTTCACAGTTTTTAAATCATTCCTAAAATTTATAAATTATCAGTTCTATGAGGCGTACGGGGACGTTTGTTAATTTGCTTATATTTTGTTTGGACAGACACGTTAGCAGATCACGTTACCATGTTTAGTACGTGATTTACCAGTGTTTACGCCATAAAAGGTCTGCATAGTTATCAGTTTTTGTGAACATAATAATGGCCACAATTTAAACATAGTTATTTTATAATGTTCATAGTTCAAAGATTGTAAGCAGTGTTTCTCAAATAATGAAATAGCTAAATTAATTTACGTGCTCAGTTTTTTTTCGTTCAGAGCACGGAGACTTTAGCCCATTATAAAGCTAAAATCTAATTTTTTCCACAAGATTTCGTTTTACTAAAAACACATTCTGCGAAAATTCTATGTAATCCAAGTTATACACATGTATCATGACCATGCTATATATCGGTCCACATACCGCACTTTGATCAGACTCAATGAAGCTGAGGCCTGCTTATTGATTGTAATAACACAAAATGGTGTCTGAATGCTACGTGGAAACATAGCCTACTATGAAAATTCATAATTATTAAGATAAAGTTAAGATACCGAAGGCCCATCAATCATGATTACCACAAGGATCATGAAATTAATGTTTCTTATTTTGTGTCTTGTTGCGGCGAATCTTGAAGCGAATGCTGACATAACAGACGATAACATACATCAACCAGGTGAGTTCTCAAAGATCTACATGCTATTATACATTGAATCAGAAATAGATTCTCTCTTATCTATTTCTGATTAAATGGATCTTCACCTCCGCAAGAAATGTTATGTTTTTGGTCTTATTGGTAGGTCTGTCTGTGTGTCCGTCGAATTATTAAAAAAATAATGAACGAATTTGTGTTTCGAACCAATCGATTAAAATTTAGGGATGATCCGGATTACGATCCGTACATACAGCATTCGGATGACGATCCAGATCACATAGATTGGTGGCACAGTAATATACTATTTTGACCTACCTGTATGGAAGGCTATTTTATGCCGTCATAGTCTCACAACTGCTGTGTACTTTTACTAGACCTATCCACCTTCATGAATGAATGAAATCGGTTGAATCTTTGGCGTCATAATTGATCATCCGCAATAAATTTGTACTACCCTCTCTATGAATTAATATACTACTACTGTAGGTTTTGGGGGCTTGATGCACAGATGTCTCCGAGAGCCTTCCTAGGCAGTGCCTAGATCACATTATATCTTGAGTCAATGAGCTATCCATTAAATTTAGGGGATCACCCTGACTACGATCATTTATTTCGGCGGAGGTTTGCCTGACTGACTGTATGTCTAGATATGAAAAGTGCTGAATAATAATTTATGACGCTTATCGCTGTAAAATTAAAAATTAGTTGAAAGGTATGAATTGTATTATTGCAGGCGATCGACAAGCTTCAATGTGCAGTTTTCAATACGCTCTGAGCTCAAATTATGACCAAATTATGACGTATTTACTGCGACCCCACATCAATTAGACCTTGAATGAGCTTCCACAGGTCCACCCTCACTATGCTCACAATTCTGTGAAACTCAATAGCCTTCACCTCCAATGTTTCCACCGAGCTAGCTAATACAAAGAAGTATGGGGGGATTTTATACAACATTATTTTTACCGAGTAGCCATTAAAAAGGCTTTCCGGTGACGTCTGCGCGTCACAGAATATGTTTGAAACTCGCTCAGCCAAACTGATAAGTAAATTTAGCCTACTTTACGTCACTGATTAAAATGTAGGCAGTCAATGTGCATGGATGAATATTGCGGTCCAAAATACCTATCGCTGCATGGCGCATCAACGAGTTGGGCCATTCCCTTTAACCCTTTCAACTCTGAATTTGCCATTATCATCTTCATCCTCTACAAGCCTCGAATTGCTATCGCAATTATCGACTTGTATAGTGGATGAAGATGACTTAAAGTGGGTGGCAAATGAAAAAAATATACTGTTATTATTTTTTTCATTCTAAAACTCCATGGAGTAGGAAATTAGGCTATTTTCCAGAGATACAAAAAGATGTTTGATGCATCGTGAGGGTTTAAAGGGTTACAGAAGGATACAGGATGTTCCTGACAACAGTTTCGTGCATATTATCAGGATACAGGCGGACCGAACTCTTCTCATTGTATCACAATCGTTTTGCAAATGTAACAGAAATTGTCTGTGAGATATGCCTTTGAGCTCGATCCTCTGAGGACATAGACGCTATAGAAATCTTAGATTCATGGTAATTATTTTCAAAAATGTACTTTAATTTTCGTGAAACGCACAAGGACCACTTCCCCCTAAAAATAGTTTCCCCACGTCAGAAAAAATGAGGGGAGGCGGGGGTGCCATATATTTTTGCATAATCAATATAGACAGGGAAACTCACTGTGCCGAGTGCGGGAAATCAGACTGATAATGTAGGCCTACATGAATGTTCAAGAAATAATGAAATTTTTAAAAACAATCAACAATTTTTACTGCTATGCTACATATAAATCAACCTATCTCCTGCTCAGCCATGACTTTTCACAAAATCATAATATGATTGGATAATTCAACTGTATTCCAACGCAATTTAGCTCCCACAAGTCATGTTAATGGTTGGGTTATTTTTTAGATCTCAAGCTGGAGCCGGACTCGTCTAGAAAAGATGTTGATGCTGACAATACGCAGATACCAGCCTTTCATCAAGGTGTGGAAAGCGTCATTGATAAAATTGAGGTTGAAGAATCAGTCATCGACAACATTGTAGGCCTACCTGAGGAATTACCCAAGGTAATACTCACAGAAACTAAAGAAGCCACAAATATTGAAGAATTCATCGATGAAAAAAATGAAGAGACTGTGACTGAAGATAAAATATCAGATAAGCCTGTCTCCAAGAAGGAAGGTAGTGAAAGAATTGTGACTGATGGGAAAGACGAAGCCAAGGTCACCATTGAAACACATGCAGATATTAAAGAAAACAACGAGAGAGTGGTAACTGACGGACAGTACAACGTGAATCAATATACAAATGCGGATACGATGGAACTGGACAGTGGCGACACACCGACTATATCAATTGGAGACGATCAGCCAGCTGACACACATAAATGCAAAAATGAAGAAGAATCTGCGGGTTTGAGCAAAGGTGATGCAAAAATGCAATCGCAAACTATCCTTACAGAACCACCTCTTGTTAAAAAGCTGGAAGACATTGCTGACAACAATATTGATGAGGTTGGGGCCGAAAAGACCGAGCATCCCTCAGATGAACCATATGCTGTACCGGCATCTGGATGTCAATATTTCAAACGTCCCCCTTCCCAGCTGTACTATAAGGCAGATGATAAGTCTATCATAGAGAGGATTGTTTGTGCTACACGTATATTTGACGGCCAAGAGGACACTGATGGCGATGGCATCCTTGATGTTGATGACACAGATGATGATAATGATGGCATACCAGATTCTGTAGATCCAGATGATAATAACGACGGTATCCTAGATATATTACAGGGCAAGAAAGTAAACTAGCATGCATACACTCTTGTCCATTATAACAAATTCAACTTTGTGTCAATTAATAATTATATGAATGATATAATAGCTTATAGATGTCAAGTATTCTTAATTGTGTTTGACCAAGCTCTTATTTCAAGCAGGTGGACCAATCTGGATAGCGATATAAACTATGTAATGTACAAATAACAGTGATTACTTGTATGATGACACAGAATTGAACTATTCCTGATGCATCAAGTAGTTATACATTATCGCTACGTTGGCACGTAGAAAATACTTCTACGAGAATTTAGTTGGTATTATTTAAATGTGAATTAATATTGGCTATCTCAACTTAAGATGTTAATACAATGCTGAACCAATGTTGGGCTACTAAATAATGTTCACTTAAATTACATAATAAATACCATGTAAGCCTACATTATGTCAGGCATCGACGCATGCAGTCACATCAGATAATAATGATAATGTATTATATTTATAATATGATATATTTATAATATGAATATCCGTTAACGTTCAACCCATGGGTAGTATGTGTATCATTTAAAAGTGTATGTATTGTTTTTTTACTCATCAAATTTGTCATTGTGTGTTGTAAATTTAGCATGTTGGCACACGTGGACCTATACATAGGCCTACATGTACCCAGTGGATTTTATAATTATAAATAACAGTACCAATTTTTATTATATGTTTCTACGCCTTTTCGTTGAATTATGTTTGCTACTATAATAACATACATTTACGTATTTGTCGTTCTTTTAGAACTTGGAGCAAAAATCCCTTAGCCCCCCCCCCTTTCTTCAGATCCATGATCCGTCCCCGATTTGAAATAATAAGATACAAATTAAGTGACAATTAAAAAGTAACAAGTAATTTATTCTGATGGTCCTCTCTAGTAGAAGACAAGACAGAGTTGCCAGGAAGGCCCATGACATAGTATATACAAAATTCACATTTTGCAATGCTAAAATTTACATATTATTATTTTCACAAACATTTTTAATGTTTTCACCCTTAGTCTGTTTAAAAAGTTTATGTAGGTACCCATATAGGCCTATACAATTTTATCATAAATGCAATGAACATTATACACTTCTGATTTTATTCAGCAATAATAATAATTCCACTCTCAAATTATTCGAAATACCAGCAACTTAATATGTTCCTACAATATAATACTGTAATATACTTTTATCTCACGTGGAATTAATTTTTGCGCATTTCGCGCAAGGACAGTGAGCGCGAATTCATATTCTCGACAAATATTGTTCACCACATTAGTACTTCGTGAACTTTGGGACTGGATTTGATAGGGTGTGACTGCCGCTGTGCAGCTGACCGTGGTTATGTGATTTATAATCGTGTGATTGTTAAGCTAACTTGTGATAGTTCGAGTAAGAGGATTGATATTGATATTGACTGAATGACAATGACTGAATGACAACATGTGACATGACAACAAATTATAACATAAATTGATACTAATAATTGTTATTCTATTCCCATTTTATTTAAGCCTGCTTGTGCTAAGCCTTTGAGAATACAGTCTGTTTGGAGACCAGCAAAGCGAGGCTAAACAAATTTAAGTGTCATTTTTGAGGGCCATTAAATATTTATTTACAGCCTGTCCTTCAGACAATTATTTATATAATGAAAAATCAATCTCAAAATATGTTTGTCCAGCCCCCCCCCCCCTCCTGGAGATTGGATGGTGGCACCCTAACTGATACACGGGGTTTTTTGGTACATTTGTTACGTTGCCACAGTAACCACAAAGTAGTCAGGGGGTCAAATGCATATTTTTGAGCAAACCTGGAAAGTGGGTCCAAAGTTTTTTCATGTTATATAGGTATTGTACTCCATGAAACTGCATGATGGCATTCTCACAACATTGAGCATTTTTATATAACACGTTTTATAAAATCACGTCAATCGGGATGCAAAATTATGGTTTCCCACGGTTCGAAAAATATAAATATTTATATAAAGCACTAACCTAATCTATATTTGCCATTATTTGAAATAGTATGTATTCAGTATTAACAAAAGTGATTTCATAATTGTATAAATTGATTGAACCAGAAGTTTTGAGTCATGTGAACCCTTTGACCCCAAGGTCTTGCATAAACCCAATTACCAGTTATCAAATTTTATAATAATATAAGCGTGTGACATATCAAAATGAAAGGAATTTCATTACGAACCTCAATGGGATGTTGCAATGCAACTATAAAACATTTGTACCGCAATAATTATTATTTATATATATATATCGACGAGATAATATAATGTGTAATTGTGGCCATACGTTCTAAAATTGTATATATATTACGTCATCCTATGATGTTAACACTTAACATCGAAATATTTGTTTATACATTAAATGTATAAACAAATATTTCGATGTTAAGTGTTAACATCATTGGATGACGTAATTTTATACATTTTCTTGAAAGAAATCATTATGTGGTTTATTACCTCCGCCATAAGAGGTTATGTTTTTAGTCGGGATGGTTTGTCTGTTTGTTTATCCCTCAGCAGGATTATTTGACCAAACGGGAAGGTGTCACCCGGAATGGGAATTTAGGCCACTATTATTTTCACATAGTTGGACTATTCAGGGGCCAGAATCAAACTGTACAGGTCACTGTAGCTGCTTTGCTGAAATATGGCCAAAGGTGTACATGACCTATGCGCGATTTTTTCCGATTTGGAAAAAAACTAGCGTATTAAACATTTTCGCCCACTGAGTAGTGAAGCTATATCAATATATTTGATACCAACAGAAAGCTACTGGAACAGGCTTTCACGTGGATGTAATATATTTTCTGTCCGATTTTAAAAAAATGCACAAGCTCTAAGTTGGTATTTTAACCCTTAATTTTACCTATTTTTATTACTTTTTCAGTAAATAGTCAAAATACTTTTCTCTTAGCCTATTTTTGTATAGTATATATGTTCAGTTTTGATTCAAAAATGTTCTAGAACTATTGTTGACTTAAAATAAACCGATTTGGAAGTAAAAAATATTTAGCTATTTCAACATATTACACACTTTTTTTGTTGGACGTAAAATTTAAGCACTTTTCTTTCGGCTCAGGAAAATAGACTGAGTTGCAAAATTTTAAAAATGTACCAGCATCTTTGATATCAGTTGAAAGTTACTATCAAGGGCTTTAACGTGGATGCATAATATTGTATTTCTGTTAAATACGAAAATGTACAACACAGCGCTAAGTTTGTATTTTATCCCTCCATTTGAACAATTCACAACGTTTTTTAGTGAATACCAGCAAGACTTCTCTCTCATGTTAACTTTATAAGGTACAGATTTTTTAAATTATTTTTACATTCTATGGAGCCATTTTTCAAAAATGATCTTGACCACTGAAGAAGTGATCACAGCCCTTTAAAAGTTATCTCAGCAACTACAGAATGATCTTGACCACTGAAGAAGTGATTACAGAAACTTTAAATGTTATCTCAGCGTCCACAAAAGTGATCTTGGCCACTAAAGAAGTGATCTCAACCACTTTAAAAACTATCTCAGCTGCTACAAAAGTGACCTTGGCCACTGAAGAAGATTTAGTGATCACAGCGACTTCAAAAGTTATCTCAGCCTCTACAAAAGTGATCTTGGCCACTGAAGAAGTGGTCACAGCCACTTTGAAATTTATCTAAGCCACTAGAAAGGTGATCTTGACCACTGAAGGAGTGATCACAGCCGCATTAAATGTTATCGCAGCCACTACAACAGTGATCTTGGCCAAAGAAGAAGTGATCACAGCCTCTTTATAGGTTATCTCAGCCATTAGAAAGGAGATCTTGGCCCCAAACGAACTGGTGTCAGCCACTGAAAAAAATATCTAAGCCACTACACCGTGATCTTGGCTCTGAAGAAGTGATCACAGCCACTTTAATAGTTTCTCAGCCGCTACAAAAGTGATCCTGGCCACTAACAATCTTATGTCAGCCCCTGAAAAAGTGATCTCGGTCACTGCAGAAGTAAACTTGACCATTAAATACGCCATCACAGTCACTTTAAAATCATCTCAGCCAACACAAAGGTGATCTTGGCCACAAACAAACTGGTCTTGGTCACTGCCGAATATTCTGACATCAGTCCAAACCTGCTACCAGGACCCTTCTTATCTCGATGTGATGCTATGGCTGGATGCATTGGTAATGGAATCATGTTGAATATCATCCAACAAGGCTTCTTGGGGATAATAATGATCTCTAGCTTGATCAGTTGATGTAGTAAGGAACTTATTCTGTGGTTAGTAAGTCGGCCGGGGGAGCACCACCTGTTCATAATTATGGTGATTGCCATCAACTTAGAAAACCTTCAAGGAACATTTAAAAATATAACATTTTCAAACTTTCAGGTGAATAATGCCCTGATAATGCCCTGATCCAGTTAGATCCATTAGTATACATGGTATATGGATGAAACATGGAAGCAACTAAGCAGGAATACATCGTCTTGTATCAGAATATGATGTATACTAGTACCACATTAAAAAAAGATGATTAAACAAACAATGAACAGGAAGGTAGTAGCAATTTTAATATTATATATTTCAAATAACAAAATGATGGCAAAGGCGGTGGTGTCATTGCTGATTATTTAACTTGTTTAAGATAAAGAACTTTTTTAAAAATAACGATTACGTACAATTTTAATAGTTTACAGCAACCTCTGAATTATTACACCACATATTGATAATTGATGTATCCATATAGTCAGATATAGATATGCTGTGATATTGGAACTATAAAAAAAGAAGACAAATATCATGAATTATTTACTCATCTGTTAAACTTTCATACCACAAGAATGGAACATAGTTACGTCATAGTTAAATGCAAACCGCATTGTCATTGCTGAACAAAATTTATATTTAAAAAAAAAAATTAAATCAAAATTTATAATTTAATTTAAGCATATGCCTGACACAGAGGCTAGCCAATTGGCATTTCAATTTACCTTATTAAGGCTCACAAATTTTGTCTATGTGTCTCAATAACGGCCGGGCATCTAAATATTGGGGGAGCGTTGAGTCAATGCAGCGCATTAATGGTGATTTCATGGTGTGACAGCGTCGCAGATGATGACCCAATATTGGGTTAGTGAATCATGTTGACTGGCCCATACAATAGAATGGCAACGTATAATCCATTGCTACACAATACAAGCCATATAATGTTACCACTATATTTCATCCCAGCAAATAGATACGGTAAAATAGGCCACATTAGGTGTGGGGCTTAGAGGAACGAGAATATGTGAGCGACAGGTTATCTAGTTTATCAAAATGCATGGAACTTCATAACAAAAACCTAAATTATAAGACAATGAATGCAGGTTCAGCTATATAAACATATAAAAATGTGGAGGGTGTAATATACAAACATTACTGAATTAGGCATGATGGACCTGAATTATTGACCTTTGACCTTGAATTATAGCCTTGACCTTTGCCCCAATGATATTTATTATTATTATACATCAATATACAAACAATCAAACTAATAGCTATCAGTTATGTGAATATATACAGGGATTTTCTGTTTTTCCCGATCACCTTAAACCACTATTTTGTACCGCGATAGGCGAAAAAATGTAAAACGCGTTATTTAAAAATGCTCAATGCTGTGAGAATGCCATCACGCGGTTTCATAGAGTACAATACCTATATAATATGAAAACATTGAGAAAAAACTTTGGACCCACTTTCCAGGTTCAGCTCCTGGCCCCCTGACTAAAGGTGAAAGATTTCCGCAACGATTATTCTAGTCAATGGACATGTTCACATATTATGGACGTACTATGGAGCCAAAATAATAATAACATTGATTTTTGGCTTGACGTAGTCGCTTTAATATGCGTAATAGGCCTACCTGGATAATCGCGCCAGATAGCTAGATCATTAATATAAAACGAAATGTGCGATTACAGGGAGAGATATGCTCTGAAAAAATTAAACTCGATAAAATTCAAAATGACGCTTTTCTATAATACATATAATCTTACATCAAAATCAAACTTATTATCGTATGTTTTTCGTAATATAATAAAAAAAAATCAAATAAACATGATGTAGGCTACTTATGTCACTTTTTTACAGATTTAAGTCACGTGATGTAAATTCTAAATGTACTACAATAATTTCTGTGAAATGTAGCAGAAATAGATTTTAAAATGTGCTGTGAGAAAGATATACAAGAGATTCTGTGATTTGTGCCCAGTTAAATAGGCACCTATCGTCTACGTCAAACGTTAACAGATCATTTCACCCAGAATTTAATAATTTAGCGAATAAAATATCAGTGTGTTACTAAATCGGACAACTAGGCCTACCCTTGTTACGCTTTTTGTTGTGGAAGGCGTTTCTTTAAACTCAGCAAAACAAGTTCTGCTGAAAAGCTGTTTTAGATTGTGATAGGCTACTGATGTTTCCAAGGTAGATGATGAGGTCGCCGGTAACAGCCCGAAATGTCAGACATGTGCCCCATCCATTTACAAAGTAGCACTAGTATTTCCCGGAAATTATAATGTGATTGACGGATATAATTCATGATATCGGTACGGCACCTTATGTCTAATTGTAGAATATTTGTCCTGGAACTTGTGCGCGTTACAAGTTGGTAGATGTTTGTTTAATACTGTACAAGAACGCTTCTTTAAAGGTATAGTCAGCTGTCAAAATACACTGGACAAGGGTGTCCCCAGAATGCAACAGTAGCCCCTGGACATTCCACAATGACATATCACCCCACATCCACAGTTATCAACAAAGATAATAATACTATATGCGTTTCATACACATCGGCGCATTAAGAGCAAGTTCCCAAATCATATAAAATCTATATACTTGAGCGGCATCTTTGAGGAAATAATTCACCAATTCTCTTATCTGGGCTTTGTTTTGAGACACAAACGGTTGTGTTACCATGGGGATCTGGAAACAGTTGATTCTGAAGCATATTGACAGTGAGAGCTTTCCCAGCCAACACGGCACACTCACCAAATGTTGGTTTAATGTCGGCCGTCTAACATTAAAAACAACTTTGGGCCAATTTCCCATTGGAGTAGTATCTTGTAATCAGTTCAGTCGCTGATATTATTGCCGTCAAAGTGTACTCTATAGGCTAATGTAGGCCTACACCTGGCCGTCCCACGCATGCCCATTTCGCAGTTGTATGAATCTTTTTTATTAGGTGCTGATTTTTCAGTACTGATTTATCTAGTCAAATACGTAACTATACAAAATATGATGTTAAAACATAATATATAGGCCTCCTGTATTCTAATATATTCGAGTATTTATTGACAAACATGAGATGAGTTTAATGTTAAACCAGCGCGTTGCATACACTCTAATGCTGCTCTCACACATAGGCGAATATACTAGCGAATATAGCGAATATGTATCTTTGAAATTCGCAGTGAATTCGCCCAAAAATTGTGAATAAATAGCGAATATTTTCACTGAGTCATCCCTCGACCTCTCCTTACGAATATGTTGCAAATGCACTGCGAATGCATGCAAATGAGCTAGCAATCGTTGCGAATGGTAAATGGGCTTAAGAATAAATACTGTGACTGCAGCCTTGCGAATAATATGAATGCTCGCAAATGCTTACAAATGGGCTTGCAAACGTTACAAACGTTACTGCTGTTATTAAAATTAAAAGTAGAAATGTGAATCTCTGCCTACTAAAAGTAAGAAAAGTAGGCATATAATAATATGTTAATCTGAATAAATTATTATAAAATAAATCTAGATAAATATTACACTTATATGAAACGAAATAAATTATATTACATCACATATTACGGGTGGGTGGTGGATCGATCGTGTTGCCGACATGAATTTGTTGAAGGTTTACGTTCCACCATCTTCCATTAACTCCTCCGTCGGGACGACGGGATTAAATAATGCTCATTAAATCATTCTTCAGGTATTTCTCACTTTATTGAAGTCTAGACATCCATATAACACACAGTTCCCAAGCGGAGCGCGGCGATCGGTGCCATGCGGCTAGGCCCTTGAGCTCTTGACGTACGTCCGTCCGCTTCAGCGGCTTTGAGTTAACTGGCTGGTGCGCCTCGCTACCGGCGCGCTCGTCGTGGCGTGGTCTAGTCAGAACGAGGCTCGGCGGTTCCCGTCACTCATCAATGATCGGGAAAGTCGAGCAGTTACGGACGGTGAGACGCTAACCCCACATTACCCCCGGGCAAAGTGTAAACGTATGAACCAAGCCAACTTGTGGTGGTAGCGTCGGTTCGTCGCTCCGTCTGGGAAACGCACAAAACCAATATACAGTAATCAAAACAGTGAAAACGGTCATTTGTGAAAATACAGCGTTGGTGGTTGGTAACCTCGCAGGCGCAGCATAACGAGTTAATATTTAATAATTATATCTGAGTTCCCATCCTCTTAACACCAATGTTCCAATCATTTTAACACCAATGTTCCTTTCTATTTTTTTGCGAATTATGCTGCTGCGCTACGGGTAACGGCCAACCTTCATGAATCTAATTAATACATCAGTACTTGATAATAAAATTACTTCTATAAGTAACCTAATTACAGGCGCGCTCGTCGTGGCGTGGTCTAGTCAGAACGAGGCTCGGCGGTCCCCGTCACTCGTCAATGATCGGGAAAAGCCGAGCAGTCACGGACGATGAGACGCTAACCCCACAATATTAACAGTTACATTCCATTGTCTATTTGATCGGTTTACAGATTTATGTCACAAATTCTCAGCAGCTCTCAATATTTTTTACTTGCTTCAAACATTCCGGACATAGGTTCAGCATTTCTGTTCCTTATACTCACAAAAAAAATCGAATAAAAATAGTAATCAAGGATACGAAACAATTTAAAGGTGAAAATAGATTACGACAGTACGGTGGCGAACGACCCCGGCACAGTCTGCGGGGATTTTTTTTTGAATAATTCACATTAAGTAGACACTGAGATGTACGTTTAATTATATCAAGGGTATTTCACATTATTATTTTTGTACGCATTCTCCGTTCACTGGCGTCCTGGCAGAAACACACTGACAGATATTTTCTTTGCACGTTGTCCACATTTGGGCACAGATGCGTGAAGTACTGCACCAACCGCCTAATTCACTCGTTTGGACTGAAAAGAAATATGACATCAACTAAATAGAACCATTAAAGTGCTCAATACAAGTTTTTACCAACGGTAATTGTTTTCCGTGTTTTAAAAATGGCTTCTACCTTTTTTATTTCGTAGCCAAACATCACCAGGGGATCATAAACACCGTTATCCCACCAAACACAAGCCATTAAGCCAATATTGTTTCAATGTTAAGCCAGCGTCATTGACTGTGGCCCAACAATGAAACAACAATCACTGACGTTAAGCTATGTACCGTAGGCCTAAATGATAGACGGTACTCGGTAATACAATTCAAGCTGTGAACAAAGGGGTGGTACATAATTTAATTAAAATAAGTTCAAATATTTCGGGGGCTTTCCAAAACAGTAATCTATGGAGGAATAGACTTTATGGCGGAATTCACCACATAATATTGGTGCTTTTTAAGTTCAATATATGTTCTTATTATATCATAGCCTTTTCAATGACATACGCAATCAATGTGACTATTACGATGGTGTTGTTTCTTTATCTGACACTGATGACACGTATGTAGGCTAATCATATATGATTTGTTGCCATAAATTAGGTTGCAGTCGTCTCATTCCCCGATTTTTTATGATTTTTCTGAACAATAATTGACATGTCACCCAAGATAAACAGCGCGTTAGAGTTAATATATTATTTGTGCCCCCCTTCTTTGTCTAGTCTTTCCCCCTTTGTCTAGTCTTTGTCTATGCTATTTTATATTTATGTTTAGAAATATCACATGCTGAACTCAGCACGATGGATAAGGCAACAGTAATGACATGTGGAAAAAAATAAGACCCGTATCCAATATAAACTGATGAATACATTATCCATGGAAAAATAGTTTACTTTATCATCAACAAGAAAAATTACATAAGTAATAAATGAAAAAAAACACGTCAATAATATATAAGAATTTTTGTTACTTGCTACTCACTGCAAGGAATTCCCGAAAAATAAAATGACAAAAATATAAGGATATTTTCATAAAATTCATAAAATTCTTCCCAGTGCACACATCAGATGAATACAATATAGGCCTATCATGTTTTACCAGGTTGTTGGACAGTTCTAAGGCTACATCAAAATTAATGTTAAAGACATTTTATTATTTATTTTAGGTAAGTCGAAAATATCCTTGTCCCCCTTTTGTTTGTTGTTGGTTTTTTTGTTAAATTTAGCATCACAATTAAATACAATGTCCAGGTGATTGTAGCCTACTCATTTGGGACACCAATGCTTCACTCGCCAAAACAGAAAAATTGTGGCGGTTCAATTTACCTTGTGAAAAATTCAGTTGCAGACTTCGGTTTTACTGTTATTGAGTTATAAAGAAAAGTTGTTATCGATTTTTAATTAAAACATTTTTGCAGAGTCGAGTGTTTTGAATAAATTATGGCGTAATCCTTCCATGTGTATTGTTAGATATAACACTTTACACAGAATAGACCGTATAAATGTGAAATAATCACCGCATTTGTCGTTGTGCGCAATCCTCCCTCCACAACAATCACATCGTCCGTTCTGACATTCCGTCCAGGGCATAGTGCATGTAGGGGGGTCACACATAGCTCCTATTTTGTTGGCTTCAGTTACTGGAAATAACGTACATTGGAGAGCATTAAACAGTTGAATTATTACGAGTGGTTTTATTGGTACGAGTTTATGTGGATATTTCTTCATTGATTAAGTTAGATATTTGAATAATCAAGTTTAAAAAATGGCAGATGTGTCTTACAGTACAGTTGAAATGTCGTGAAAACAGATTGACTTTTTGTTCGACAGTTTTGAGCCAGCAGAAATAAGCCGGGTAAACTGGAACATTTATGAATTCTTATGAATAGAGTAAATATTTCAATGATCATGTTTACAGAACAATTTGTTTGGTAATAATAAAAAACAGTAATATTTCGGACACAATATATGACTGATATATCAGTTCTCACCTAAGATATTGGAAATCTCTACCGGTTTGTCTCAATATTTATTTACTGATTAGGTAAATATTTCAATTATTAAGTTTAAAAAATCGCAGCTGTGTCTGACAAAAATACATAAGTTGTAATGTTGGCACAACTTTACCACTCCACTGCCTGATTACCAGGACCTACTATGATCCGACATGACAAATACTTGCCAGTAAATACTTGTTCACCCGTTTAGGTGAACATTCTAGTAATCGGATTTTAAAATAATCAAACGCAGGGGACAACAGCTGATAGACCAGTCATTTTAGGGCTTGGGGTAAAAATTTGTGAGTCAGAGCTGAAATTTGGCCTGAGTATCCCTAAATAGCCATATATCGCTTTCCTAAAAGTCCCCATAAATCCGGTATCGCGTTTTGACGTAAACGGCCAAAATCCAAGATAAGATATCCAAGATAAATAAGAATCCGATAATGAAGTGTAATATGTCATTTCTGACTAATCTTGTGGCGTGGAATCCATTTATTGACTTAAAAATAAAATTCTAGGCTTCTGTGACCTTAAAACACCACATGAAGGTCAAAAATGATCACCAGCGGTCATAGAGAAATTCACTTTCTTTACTGGTTGTCTAACATTACATGTAATATGTCGTTTCGGAATAACTTTGTGGCGCAGAATCCATTTCTGGCATTAATTCTGTCATTATAGCTATCAGTGACCTTGAAAACCTTTTTTCTGTGACCTTCAACCATCAAGGTCAAAGGTGAAAATACAATTTTTCCATAAGTTGTCCAATATTTACATGCGATATGTCTTTTCTGACTAACTTTGTGGCGCAGAATCCGTTTATTTCTATGCACCAATACCCTATAAAACATTATTGTATGACCTTCAAACGAAGGTAAAAAACACGACCAGAGGTAGTAGGAAAAACACAACTTGTCCAATAGATACATGTGATATGTCGTTTCTGACTAATTTTTTGACGCAGAATCCATTTCTGGTATCAATAATGTCTTTCTAGGAATCAAACACCATAATGTAAAACGAACATTACCACTGGTCAGCATGTACTAGTTTACCAATTATCCGATAATTAGCTTTAATGTGTCATTGAGTGACAGTGAATCTATTTGTGGGCATTAAAATACAATCGAAGTATTCAGAATCTTTCAAATCAAAAATGGACATAGATAAAATTAAAAATGACCATCCTTAGAGAAATATGATTTTTTATTTTAATTTCGAGAATGAACATTCGGGGAAAATGAACATTCATACATTTCCTCTGACATAAAATTATTGTATTCATCCAATCAACATGACCTACATCTTAATAAATGCTCGCATATATGAATACATTCCAATTATTGTGTACTGATTTCGTGATTAATATTATATATTGTTATTAGTCTGGAGTAAAAACATTTTGGTATTCAGTAATATGTTTGGACAATGGGAAAGTCAAATATATTATTATTGAGAGTGTATGTGTGTCAAATATGAAAAAAACATCATCATTCTTGAGCAATTTGCGCCAGGGTGGCAAAATGCAAGGTCAAAGGTCAATTTCAGGATCAAATATGATTTTTCAACGAATAAAGGTAGGAAGAAGTATAGTACCTCTTTTTCTTGTAATTTTGACTGTAAAATCAATGGCTTATATTATTTTCACCTCAAAGGTCAAAAGCTCAATTTCAAGGCCCAATAAACAAAACTCTGATTTTTAACAAATAAAGCTTGGAACATGATTGTGTAATAGCTCTTTTTCATGGGATTTTGACTAGACAATTTATTTAGGGTATTATTTTAGAATTCAAGGTTATCTTCCAGGTCTGCAGATCAATGTCAAGGTTAAGCATACAAAAAAATCTTTTTAACATTGAATAAAGCTAGAAAATAGTGCAAAAATGTAAAAATATTATTTTTACAAACACGTGTAATAACCCTTTTCGATGTGATTTCGACTGAATAATCAATTTCTGGGACTATTTTGAGGATTAAAGGGACTGGCCCAGGCTAAAATCATAAAAAAAATCGGTGATTTAATTTGGCTTCTTAATATGACCATATGATGTGAACTGCAAAAGCTTTTTAATTTTTGTGCTGCGCATTCACCAGTTAGGCTAGATTTAGAGACAAAATTCCTGATTTCTAATTATGGACAACCATGTCGAAAATAAGAAATACGGGAATTTCGTCTCTATATCTGCGAAGGCGCAGCAGAAAAATTAAAAAACTTTCGCAGTTCTGGCAAGCATTAAATGTCGATGAGGAAGCGTTAAATGGCGACACAGAGGGCGACGATAAGGCGTTAAAAGGCGACAGACATGCGTTAAAAGGCAATGTGGAGGCGGTAAAGGGCGACGACAGGGCATTAGAGGGCGACGGTGTGCGTTAAAAGATGCCAGAGAGGCATTAAAAGGGCAACAAGAAAGCGTTTAATGACGATGGGAAGTCGTTACAGTGACATATAGTGCAGTAAAAGTAGTATAGTGGTTCAATCTGGAATAAATTGTTAACAGAGGTATTTTTGGTGTTTATGTCTCAGAGGGGCCTGCTGAACAAATTCTGAGCAGCAACCACCTGGCAACCATTTTGATCATATGCTAATTAGCATAATTAGCCTAATTTGCATAAATTATTAGGAAAAACTTGAAAATGCTATAACTTCTGAAATAATTGACCTAGAAAGTTAATTTTTGTATCTACACTTCTACCCCGTGGAATTTAAATAAGTCGGTATTGAATACCCCAGACCTTTCTAATTAGCATAAATTTCCATAAATTATCATGAAATTGCTAAAAAAATTATAATTAATTAAATATTTCACTTCAAATGTTGATTTTGTTATCTGGACCGATATTTCTCACCTGCTTGAATTCTGTAAAAACATTTTGAATACCCTGGATCCGTCTGATTAGCATAAATTAGCATTTTCATCATATGC
Source organism: Flabesymbios commensalis (assembly GCA_964017125.1). NCBI lineage: Eukaryota > Metazoa > Annelida > Polychaeta > Terebellida > Flabelligeridae > Flabesymbios > Flabesymbios commensalis. The sequence continues at coordinate 64,128,085 of OZ024911.1, forward strand.
TAATTAGCATAATCACCCTATTTTGCACTATTAATTGAGAAAAACTTGAAAATGCTATAACTTTTGAAATAATTTTAAACTTAGAAAGCTAATTTTTGTGTCTACATCCATGTTTACCACCCCGTAGAATTCGAATAAGTCGGTATTGAATACTCAAGACCTTCCTAATTAGCCCAAATTTGCATAATTATTCATGAAACTGCTAAAAATTCGATAATTTATCAAATAGTTCACTTCATTTGTTCCACGTTCACTTGAAAAGGTTTATAAGCCTACAAGCCATGTATTCCATCCTGCTAAGTTCGTTTAAGTTCATGTTGAACTTAACAAGGTATTTTAACCTTATATGGCTCCTGCTGAGCAAATTCTGAGCAGTGGGCTCATAATTCGCCTAATTTGTGTAATTAAGTAGGAAAAACTTGAATGTGCTGTAACATTAGAAATTCTGAGCAGTAGGTTCCTTGTATCAATCTGATATGCCGATTAGCGGAATGTGTCTAATTTGCATAATTAATTAATACAACTTGAAAAAGCTCTAACTTTGCTAATTTAATTAAATTGTCCAGCCCGTATAATTCAATCAAGTTGATATTAAACACTCCAAATCTTTCTAATTAGCATACATGTGCATAATTAATATTGTTAAAAATTATATAATATTTTATATAAGTTCACTTTAAATGTTGATTTTAATGTCTTGACATTATCATATATTTATCACTCCGCTAAATCCCTTCAAAGTACCCTGGATCTGTCTAATTATAATAAACTAGCTTTAACCCATGCTCCGCACGGCCAAAGCTTGTAAGTAACAAACACTGAAACAATGCAGCCTGTGCACAAATAACATAAATATTCTCAGGGGTCATACCAGAAATGTATAAAATATTGTCTGACATCGGCTTAAAAAAATGCTGTCGGGTGAAAAAAGCTAATTATATGCGTTTTACAATATTAGATATTTTTTAGATATTGACATTGTATAAGGAACTGAATCAGTAAGTTAGTAACATGTTTTCCATCCGATGTAAACATTTTTGCCAGGCCCCAAAAGCCACCAAGTGAATAATTGAACACTGGCATATAAACCTGTGTAGCTAGGGCCTGATACAGAAAAGTTTATGAATCACAAACATGATAATAGAGCCTGTACCTTATAATCATACATGTACTAACCAGTTCCTAACGTTTTTTTCTGTTGTATACAACATGTGTATACAGCGACGTGCATGTGCAAGGTGTGCATTGTAAAAACACCATTCAATTATCAAGGGGGGGGGGGCTGCAGTATTTTTGAAATATATAATTGTCTGAAGGACATGTTGTAAAGAAATATCTAATGGCAATTGAAAAAAATCTCCTTGCTTCGCTCGGCAACATTAAATGACTCTTAAATTTGTGAAGCCTCGCTTCGCTTGTCTCTTTAAACCCCTACATCAATGCTAAATCTAGTTTGGGATCCAACTTTGTGCTAGTGCCATTGCTTGCACTGCTTCCCAAATATTAACCTAACCTTGGGATTGAATAGACTGCTTGGACGAGTTTGCGCAGTCAACAATTGTCTGATTAAAACAGTTCAGAGTGGCTCACTGTGTGGCATGCTGTCATTGAAAACTGTGTAACAGTTGTCTGATTAAAACAGTTCAGCGTTGCTCACCGTGTGGCGTGTTGTTATTGAAAAAGGTGTATACATCGTGGTTTTGGGCGCGCTGAAGACAACCAACAAACCTTCACCGGCACAGCTCCCTGTCGGTGGACACACTGTGTGGCACAATGCTGGATCGGGGTTGTACCGGCGTTACAGACGGTGGGCCAACGGTCACCCATCATTGGTTCAATGTCTGGTGGTGGGTGTTCCTATCACTGGAACGACCATGCACTGGACTGATGTTGAGCCATTGTCTGCGACACTGGCACAACATTGAGCTGACATTGCGTCAGTGTATCGTGTGTACATGGCGCATTGTAGTCACGCTGCACCTACAGCCAGCAAAATGCACTGCCAAGTGGATGTTGGCCAGCGCTGCAGATTGTGGTCTAGCATTGACCTGGCATTGGGTTTGTATTGTACTGACTTGTAGTGGACGGAAACATCATCTGAAAATTGTGATGAAAATTAAATAAAAGCCAGAAAAACGGTACAAAAACAACTCCTAAGACGTTATCATATACGTTGCAACCCAGGCTAATAGTCAAAGCTGTGTGTGAGGTATATATAGTGAGTGCTGTGACGAAAATATATATGTGTCCAGGGTGCACGTTCAACGAAGGACGAAACCTAAAAACTCGTGTTCTATTAAGTATAGATTGGCATAATTTATTAAAAAGACACATTTTAAGCACCTTATAAATTTGATACAAATTCACTTGGAAGCAAATTAATTGTAATTGCACGGTAGTTCAAAACATTACACTATATCCTTATAAATTAATTAATTAATTCTGATCTACTAAATACGCCATAGCATGATCTGAATTGCTTACGTGAGTAATTTGAATTCGGGGGTGTTTCTAGACATGCTCCTATTCAAACAAAAAAATGAAATGAATCTGGCTTTAGGCCACCTTTGTGCACATATAGGCTAAACTGGGCCAGGAGAACCTCCTGAGAATGGTGAGATGATTGAGATGACACTGTCCTCCAGACACAGGATTCGAAATTCGAGCCCTGGCGGTCTGAGGCCGAGCACGCTACCTCTCGTTCACAGAGACTCTCCACAATACTGACTCCTATTCAAACAAAAAGAGTAAAAACATGTCTATGGTATAGGCTTTTACACTGGAAATTAAAATGGCTAAGAAACTTAGACATGCTCTTGAAATAATCTGGCATAATCCCACAACACGTGTAGTTCACGTTACAGGGCACAGCGTAATGGACTGTTTTCAGAGGATATATCTGAGTACTACATTAAAACCATATAAATTACAGCTTGACACACTTACATCAATATGCCCCTATATCGGAAAAATAGAAGACACATTTATTTGCCTCGTGCTTTCCAGCTTACTAGGCATATTAGTATATCAGACATTAGGCTGCTTATCAAATGACGACTTCTGACTGACAATGAAGAATATTTTGTTTGTGGAAAGGTTTTGAGGTGCCTATGAGAGATATCAGACCATAAATTGGCTAGGAATTTGAATATGATCCATTGCCTTTAATTAAGTCATAAAAAACTAAAATTTCCATGTCTACCTTCACGTTTTTGTCACATCAGATGCCCTAGTTCACGTATATGGAGAGACAATTTGGGGATATTTTATGCACACGAAAACCCCACCAGCCTATGGATCAGTTCTGGTATTGCTTTATAGATGTGAACACTTCCTAAAATATGGGTATAGATATAAAAATAGCATTCCAACTTAATTATTTTTGCCGTTTTAGCTATTTTACTTTTTCCTCATTAAATATGCAAATTTTGCTACGTATGCTAATTGGTATATGATTAAAATGGTTGCCAGGTGGTTGCTACTCTGAATTTGATAAATATACTACAGACGAATAAAGAGGCGTAGAAAATATAGGTTTACACACAAAAATCAACTTCTCAAGTGAACTAATTTAAAAGCTATGGCAATTTTTCTAACATTTTTTATGAATTATGCAAATTTATGCTGATTAGGACAATTTGAGGTATTCAATATCAACTTAATTTAATTCTACGGGGTGGAAAACCTGAGTGTAGACACAAAAATTAACTATCTAGCTTAATTATTATTGAAGTTATAGCGATTCTATTTTCTCCTCAATAATTATGCAAATTATACTAATTAGCATATGACCAAAATGGTTCCAGGTGGCTGCTGCTCAGAATTTGATAAATAGACTTCAAACGAGTAAAGAGGGGTAGAAAATGCAGCTTAAGACGCAAAAATCAATTTCTCAAGTAAACTGATTCAAAAGCTATGTTTTTTTTTTTTTTTTTGAATTAATTATGCAAATTTATACTAATTAGGAAGCTGTGAGGGATTCAATATCAACCTAATCGAATTCTGCGGTGTGGAAAACATGGGTGTAGATACAAACAATAACTTTCTAAGTTAATTATTCAAAAAGTGATAGTGATTTTAGTCCATTTTACTTTCTCCTCATTTATTATGCAAATTATGCTAAGTATGCTAATTAGCACATGTTTAACATTGCTGACAAGTGTTTGCTGCTCAGAATTTGCTAAAGATACTTCAATCAAAAAAGAGGGGTGGAAAATATAAGTTCAGACGCAAAAATCAAGTAAACTGATTCAAAAGCTATGTCATTTTTTTCAAATTTTTGAATTAATTATGAAAATTTATGCTAATTAGGTAGTTTTGAGGAATTCAATATCAACTTGATTGAATTCTACGGGTGGAAAACATAGGTGTAGACACAAAACTTTCTAGCTTGATTATTTTTGAAGTTATTGCGATTTTACGTTTTCCTCATTAATTATGCAAATTATGCTAATTAGCATAATATGATTAAAATGGTTGCCAGGTGGTTGCTGCTCAGAATTGATGCACCAGGGTCTTCTGAACCATAAAAACCTTCTGTTAACAATTTATTCCAAGTTGAGCTAATTTTGAGGCTAGATTTCCTGGACTAATAGGGAGGCGTTAAAGTGTGACGAGGAGGCATTAAAGGGTGATGGAGAGGCGCTAAAAGGCGACGATAAAGCATTAAAGGGTGGTGGAGATGCATGAAAAGGTATCAGAAAGTGATAAAGGTCAATGGAGAGGCATTAGAAGGCAATGAGGAGGCGTTAGGTGACAAAGGGTGGTGTTAAAGGGTGACGAAAAGACGCTAAAGGCCACATAGAGGGGTTGAAGGACTATGGGCGGCATTAAATAACGATGAGGAGGTGTTACAGGGCGGCAGAGAGGTGTTAAAGAGCGACGAGAAGGCCATCAAATGCAACAAAGAGGCATTAAAGGGCGACATAAAGCATAAACGGCAAACGACGGGGAGGTGTTTATTGACAATGGGAGGGGGCTAAAAAGCAATAAACAGGCGGCGTTAATGGGAGGTGGGAAGGCTATAAAGGGTGACGACGAGGCGTTAAAGGTTAATGGGGAGGCGTTAAAGGATGACAAAGTGACATTAAAGGGAGACAGGGTGCGTTAAAATGTGGCAGGAGGCATTAAAGGGCGACGAGTAAGCGTTAGATGACAGTGTGAAGGTTTCAAATGGCGATGGGGAGACGTTAGAAGGTGATGTGGAGGCATTAAAGGGCGATGGAGAGGTGGTAAATGACTTATTGTTGCATACGAATTGATATATAGGTAACTAAACATATTTATCTTAAATTTCTAAAATCTTTAATCAACTGATTTTCTCCTCGAGTTCGGGATTGTTTTCCTTCTAGTTTGTTATTGGTACTATTTTGTTGTCGTGATTGAAATAATGTGAACCAAATACGTAAATGGAATGTTGTACGCACCTATCCATGTATGTATTACGTGTTATGTGCGATTATATTGTTTTGACAACAAATACATTCATATTTTTATGGGACTATTAATGAACCCATGTAGGTGTTATATCCTATATTTTTATGCTGATATGGTGGCGTCTTACAAATACTGTGTGCATTTTTAAAGTAATTTTCTTTCTATGGCGTCTTTTCATAACTTATCTTTTGCTGTTTATAGTGTATAAATGTCAAATGTTAAATGGATTTCTACGCTTTTCCAAAGAGATTATTTGCCACGTACAAAAAAAGGTTTTTATCTCTGGTTGTTGGTGCGGGAAACTGGTATTTACACTACTATCAAGGCAATGCCACTTTTAACAATAAATTGTCAATCTGATATCCACAAGTTAAAAAGCTTCCTATGGCAGTGTTAATTAAATTGATTTTAAGTGTAAATAAGATTAGATTATCGATATTTTTGTATATAAACCATTTACAACATCACATTTTTAAGAAATGTATTGTATTATTGAATGTATAACAGGGCACATATTTTCATAATATGTGTACACTATAATGTATAAACCCTTTATAAATATATTTTGTTAAATACAATAAATAAATAGATTTAATTTCAGACATGCATTTCCAAAATAAGACAGATCTTAAAAACTACTTGAAAGAATTTTTGAGATTTCACGGTTTATTATCATAAATATGATAAATAGAATATATTAGGTTATGAGGGTGAAATTATGTTCTGTTTGTTTTACATTATCGTATTTTGACCAAATAGGCCTACAGCTAGTAACGGTACATATATAATTTATAATTTGTTACATATAACAAATTGCGGTAATAAAATGTCACTCCGTAATGGTATATACAAATAATTTTATCACTAAATCTGTTCAACCATGTCTTTCAGCGCGGACATCGATTAAGACGTCAAACGGCAGATTATGACGTCTAATGTCGATACCCGTGCTGAGAGAATAAAACATATTTCTATAGATTCCTTGCATATAGGTATTCAAATGAAACAGAAAGACATTTGTGATGATTTCAAACTGAAACAAATCTTTGTTCTCTTAGTTTATACTAACTAGGTCGTAATTGAAAATAGTATTAATTAATCAATAATTAAAATAAGCTACAATGTTTTTATGTGAGTGCCTTGTCCTGCGTGAATGGCACAAATAATTATTGTGCGTTAACATCTCATTATTATTGCTAATACCAAGAACTTTAAAAAAGTTCTTTCTCATACGTTACATTTTTATTTGGCCATTAGGACCGTTTTTGTCGCCTTTGTTATCAGACGAGGTGGGGCCTGATGGATGATTTCAGAGAGGCTGAGTGAGCTGACTTTCTCTATGAGGTCGGGAATGTTTTTGTTCCATGGCAACTCCGATTATGTGGTATTAACTAGGTCGTGAGTGAAAGTGGTATGAATTAATCATTAATTAAAAGCAAGTTGTAATATTGTTTTGTTAGTGCCACACATGACCACACATATATTAATAACTATTGCCGGCTACCGTTATTATTAAAATGTTATTATAATGTCTGATTACATACTTATTATTACATTATTATTGTGTGTTTACATAAAAGAAATATTATACTCTATTTATATCAACTTTTTATATCATATATACTATTGTTTTGTACGCTTTCCAGAGTGTCTTGTTTGCTACTATTTATAGTTATAGAAGTTATTTTATCTCTGGTTTTGGGGCGTGATAATATTAACATAACATATTTCTTTTAATTATTTTAAATCATTTCATACTTGTACATAGATTTACACCACTCTTCTGTTTTATCATATTATGCCCTGTATCAAATAATGTACTGTTGATTTTAATGACGCATAAGTCTACACATAAGACTTCCCGTCGTCAATAAATATCTATCTATCTATCTACAAAAATATTTTAGCGCTTCAAGGGTTAACTCACATACGACACACTTCCCGTTATGTTCTGTACGTCCTTGGATGCATTCACATATTCTGTTATTAGAACAGTAAGCATAATCCTGAAAACAAATGATGTCATCTCCACATGTCCCGCCTAATTCTCCTTGTTTTACTGAAAACAAAGAAACAAACAAACAAAAAAAACAAATATCATTCAGTAACTATTTGATCATGCATTTATATAGGCAAGTGGAACATTCTTATTATCAACTTAAGCACCGGCATAACATAATGTTCTCGCACACCATACAACAAACGAGCTCGAATGCCGCTAAATGTATAGACTTTCAACCTCAGGGAATCGGCAAGCCATTTCGAATCCTGCTAGAATGTTAACCCCTTCGAACCCAGTCTAGTCAAAAGGCTAATGCCCATTTGCAAATTAGGGAAGATACTTTTGGGTATCAATTTTGGGTTAGTATGTTCCTGAAGAACTATTCTTTCAATAGGCCTAAAAATTCAGCCCGCTTAGAGTCGACTCTGGGATTTTAGACATCAAGAAATTGATATTGTACGCACCTATCCATGTATGTATTACGTGTTATGTGCGATTATATTGTTTTGACAAAAAATACATTCATATTTTTATGGGACTATTAATGAACCCATGTACGTGTTATATCCTATATTTTTATGCTGATATGGTGGCGTCTTACAAATACTGTGTGCATTTTTAAAGTAATTTTCTTTCGATGGCGTCTTTTCATAACTTATCTTTTGCTGTTTATAGTGTATAAATGTCAAATGTTAAATGAATTTCTACGCTTTTCCAAAGAGATTATTTGCCACGTACAAAAAAAGGTTTTTATCTCTGGTTGTTGGTGCGGGAAACTGGTATTTACACTACTATCAAGGCAATGCCACTTTTAACAATAAATTGTCAATCTGATATCCACAAGTTAAAAAGCTTCCTATGGCAGTGTTAATTAAATTGATTTTAAGTGTAAATAAGATTAGATTATCGATATTTTTGTATATATACCATTTACAACATCACATTTTTAAGAAATGTATTGTATTATTGAATGTATAACAGGGCACATGTGTACACTATAATGTATAAACCCTTTATAAATATATTTTAATAAATACAATAAATAAATAGATTTAATTTCAGACATGCATTTCCAAAATAAGACAGATCTTAAAAACTACTTGAAAGAATTTTTGAGATTTCACGGTTTATTATCATAAATATGATAAATAGAATGTATTAGGTTATGAGGGTGAAATTATGTTCTGTTTGTTTTACATTATCGTATTTTGACCAAATAGGCCTACAGCTAGTAACGGTACATATATAATTTATAATTTGTTACATATAACAAATTGCGGTAATAAAATGTCACTCCGTAATGGTATATACAAATAATTTTATCACTAAATCTGTTCAACCATGTCTTTCAGCGCGGACATCGATTAAGACGTCAAACGGCAGATTATGACGTCTAATGTCGATACCCGTGCTGAGAGAATAAAACATATTTCTATAGATTCCTTGCATATAGGTATTCAAATGAAACAGAAAGACATTTGTGATGATTTCAAACTGAAACAAATCTTTGTTCTCTTAGTTTATACTAACTAGGTCGTAATTGAAAATAGTATTAATTAATCAGTAATTAAAATAAGCTACAATGTTTTTATGTGAGTGCCTTGTCCTGCGTGAATGGCACAAATGTTTATTATGCGTTAACATCTCATTATTATTCCTAATACCAAGAACCTTAAAAAAGTTCTTTCTCATACGTTACATTTTTATTTGTCCATTAGGACCGTTTTTGTCGCCTTTGTTATCAGACGAGGTGGGGCCTGATGAATGATTTCAGAGAGGCTGAGTGAGCTGACTTTCTCTATGAGGTCGGGAATGTTTTTGTTCCATGGCAACTCCGATTATGTGGTATTAACTAGGTCGTGAGTGAAAGTGGTATGAATTAATCATTAATTAAAAGCAAGTTGTAATATTGTTTTGTTAGTGCCACACATGACCACACATATATTAATAACTATTGCCGGCTACCGTTATTATTAAAATGTTATTATAATGTCTGATTACATACTTATTATTACATTATTATTGTGTGTTTACATAAAAAAAATATTATACTCTATTTATATCAACTTTTATATATACTATTGTTTTGTACGCTTTCCAGAGTGTCTTGTTTGCTTCTATTTATAGTTATAGAAGTTATTTTATCTCTGGTTTTGGGGCGTGATAATTTTAACATAATATATTTCTTTTAATTATTTTAAATCATTTCATACTTGTACATAGATTTACACCACTCTTCTGTTTTATCATATTATGCCCTGTATCAAATAATGTACTGTTGATTTTAATGACGCATAAGTCTACACATAAGACTTCCCGTCGTCAATAAATATCTATCTATCTATCTACAAAAATATTTTAGCGCTTCAAGGGTTAACTCACATACGACACACTTCCCGTTATGTTCTGTACGTCCTTGGATGCATTCACACATTCTGTTATTAGAACAGTAAGCATAATCCTGAAAACAAATGATGTCATCTCCACATGTCCCGCCTAATTCTTCTTGTTTTACTGAAAACAAAGAAACAAACAAACAAAAAAAACAAATATCATTCAGTAACTATTTGATCATGCATTTATATAGGCAAGTGGAACATTCTTATTATCAACTTAAGCACCGGCATAACATAATGTTCTCGCACACCATACAACAAACGAGCTCGAATGCCGCTAAATGTATAGACTTTCAACCTCAGGGAATCGGCAAGCCATTTCGAATCCTGCTAGAATGTTAACCCCTTCGAACCCAGTCTAGTCAAAAGGCTAATGCCCATTTGCAAATTAGGGAAGATACTTTTGGGTATCAATTTTGGGTTAGTATGTTTCTGAAGAACTATTCTTTCAATAGGCCTAAAAATTCAGCCCGCTTAGAGTCGACTCTGGGATTTTAGACATCAAGAAATTGATATTGTACGCACCTATCCATGTATGTATTACGTGTTATGTGCGATTATATTGTTTTGACAAAAAATACATTCATATTTTTATGGGACTATTAATAAACCCATGTACGTGTTATATCCTATATTTTTATGCTGATATGGTGGCGTCTTACAAATACTGTGTGCATTTTTAAAGTAATTTTCTTTCTATGGCGTCTTTTCATAACTTATCTTTTGCTGTTTATAGTGTATAAATGTCAAATGTTAAATTAATTTCTACGCTTTTCCAAAGAGATTATTTGCCACGTACAAAAAAAGGTTTTTATCTCTGGTTGTTGGTGCGGGAAACTGGTATTTACACTACTATCAAGGCAATGCCACTTTTAACAATAAATTGTCAATCTGATATCCACAAGTTAAAAAGCTTCCTATGGCAGTGTTAATTAAATTGATTTTAAGTGTAAATAAGATTAGATTATCGATATTTTTGTATATATACCATTTACAACATCACATTTTTAAGAAATGTATTGTATTATTGAATGTATAACAGGGCACATATTTTCAAAATATGTGTACACTATAATGTATAAACCCTTTATAAATATATTTTAATAAATACAATAAATAAATAGATTTAATTTCAGACATGCATTTCCAAAATAAGACAGATCTTAAAAAATACTTGAAAGAATTTTTGAGATTTCACGGTTTATTATCATAAATATGATAAATAGAATGTATTAGGTTATGAGGGTGAAATTATGTTCTGTTTGTTTTACATTATCGTATTTTGACCAAATAGGCCTACAGCTAGTAACGGTACATATATAATTTATAATTTGTTACATATAACAAATTGCGGTAATAAAATGTCACTCCGTAATGGTATATACAAATAATTTTATCACTAAATCTGTTCAACCATGTCTTTCAGCGCGGACATCGATTAAGACGTCAAACGGCAGATTATGACGTCTAATGTCGATACCCGTGCTGAGAGAATAAAACATATTTCTATAGATTCCTTGCATATAGGTATTCAAATGAAACAGAAAGACATTTGTGATGATTTCAAACTGAAACAAATCTTTGTTCTCTTAGTTTATACTAACTAGGTCGTAATTGAAAATAGTATTAATTAATCAGTAATTAAAATAAGCTACAATGTTTTTATGTGAGTGCCTTGTCCTGCGTGAATGGCAAAAATGTTTATTATGCGTTAACATCTCATTATTATTCCTAATACCAAGAACCTTAAAAAAGTTCTTTCTCATACGTTACATTTTTATTTGGCCATTAGGACCGTTTTTGTCGCCTTTGTTATCAGACGAGGTGGGGCCTGATGGATGATTTCAGAGAGGCTGAGTGAGCTGACTTTCTCTATGAGGTCGGGAATGTTTTTGTTCCATGGCAACTCCGATTATGTGGTATTAACTAGGTCGTGAGTGAAAGTGGTATGAATTAATCATTAATTAAAAGCAAGTTGTAATATTGTTTTGTTAGTGCCACACATGACCACACATATATTAATAACTATTGCCGGCTACCGTTATTATTAAAATGTTATTATAATGTCTGATTACATACTTATTATTACATTATTATTGTGTGTTTACATAAAAAAAATATTATACTCTATTTATATCAACTTTTATATATACTATTGTTTTGTACGCTTTCCAGAGTGTCTTGTTTGCTACTATTTATAGTTATAGAAGTTATTTTATCTCTGGTTTTGGGGCGTGATAATATTAACATAATATATTTCTTTTAATTATTTTAAATCATTTCATACTTGTACATAGATTTACACCACTCTTCTGTTTTATCATATTATGCCCTGTATCAAATAATGTACTGTTGATTTTAATGACGCATAAGTCTACACATATGACTTCCCGTCGTCAATAAATATCTATCTATCTATCTACAAAAATATTTTAGCGCTTCAAGGGTTAACTCACATACGACACACTTCCCGTTATGTTCTGTACGTCCTTGGATGCATTCACACATTCTGTTATTAGAACAGTAAGCATAATCCTGAAAACAAATGATGTCATCTCCACATGTCCCGCCTAATTCTTCTTGTTTTACTGAAAACAAAGAAACAAACAAACAAAAAAAACAAATATCATTCAGTAACTATTTGATCATGCATTTATATAGGCAAGTGGAACATTCTTATTATCAACTTAAGCACCGGCATAACATAATGTTCTCGCACACCATACAACAAACGAGCTCGAATGCCGCTAAATGTATAGACTTTCAACCTCAGGGAATCGGCAAGCCATTTCGAATCCTGCTAGAATGTTAACCCCTTCGAACCCAGTCTAGTCAAAAGGCTAATGCCCATTTGCAAATTAGGGAAGATACTTTTGGGTATCAATTTTGGGTTAGTATGTTCCTGAAGAACTATTCTTTCAATAGGCCTAAAAATTCAGCCCGCTTAGAGTCGACTCTGGGATTTTAGACATCAAGAAATTGATAGGATGCGGTTTCAAACGCAAATTTATGTGATGTTTAAAAATAATTTTACCTCTCGCGTACTAGCAATCTGCAAGTGTAAACAGTAATATAAATTGGTGGCCATTATTAGGGAAGATACTTTTGGATATCAATTTTGGGTTAGTATGTTCCTGAAGAACTATTCTTTTAAAAGGCCTAAAACATTGAGCCCGCTTTGAGTCGACTCTGGGATTTTAGACATCAAAAAATCAATTGGATGCGGTTTCAAACGTAAATTTAAGTGATGTTTAAAAATAGTTTTACCTGTCGCTTACTAGCAATCTGCAAGTGCAAACAGTAATATTAATTGGTTGCCATTATGCATTTATATTAAAGGCAGACATTCCCGTGTCCTTTTGCATTTATGCATAATTTAAAAGTACTATTTAAGTCTCCACTAACTATGTGGTGGTGGAGACTTATTGTTTTTGCTCCGCCCGCCGCCCACCGCCGCCGTATTTTGTTTCTGCTTTCACTCAAAAACCCCTGCTCGGATTTTTTCCAAATATTTGCAGTATGCATATAGGCCCTGGGGAATTTGCCTCTATTTTTTTTTCGTTTTCAGCTTCTTCAACAAAATCCAAGATGACCGCCAAAATCCTATGTCACCCTCTAGAGCTTGAACTGCTTCAGGGATTTGTTTCATGCTTGGTTCAAAGCACAAGTCGTGTGCTGATTAGTTTTTGATCTGACTATATGAAAATTAAAACTTATTTTTTTTTTAGGATTTTAGCTGATATTTCAGTTTTGCTCATTTTGGCTATTAGCAGAATTTGGCAATATAGTTATACAGCTCAAATGTTATCTATTGGGTATGCTCAATGGCCCTGAGAAAATTGTCAAAAGAATCGTTTTTCTTTTTTCATTTTTTCAACAAAATTCAAGATGGCCGACGAATCACATGTTACTCTCAAGAGCTTGAACTGCTTCACCGATTTGTTCCAAGGAAGCAACTTACCCTGGCCATATGTCGATTAGATTTTGGTGTGATTCTGACATCACATTTTTACAGGATTTACATAAAAAAATTGATAATTGTACTCTATTTCTATATAATTAATGTATTTTGGTTGCTAAATCAATGTGGGGTGAGTGTAGACGCAAACTTTGTCCCGCAGGCAAATCTATAGTTATCACATGACATCATAATATCGAGGAATAAATGTGTTTTCCATCAGAATGTCCAACATAGTTTGTATATCTCTATTCCATTTGATTTCACGGAAATGAATGATAAATGTACCTATCATCGCCCATTATCAAGTGATTTATATGGATGTACATGCCTATGCACATGCAGGACAGACTAATGTATTGCCAATATTGCTGATGTGGAATATAATAAAAAATAGCATTTACAATTCCATGGAGGATGATGGTGTTTTGGAATATGTATTTTAACCCCCCCCCCCAGAAATTGGAATCGAAATTACGATCAATCATTATTCCGAAGCAGTCAGCTAAATTAACAGATAGAACGAATTCGTGAAAGGAATGTATTCAAATTATTATTCATGTTTAGCTATTTTTATGAGTGAAACTTTGTAAATCTAATGTTCTTGACAACCCATCTAGTCCCCAACGTTATGATAGGTCCCACTATAAATTCAGATGCAATATTGAATCTAGAAATATTTCTCAAATATATGGCTTTATATTTATGGCAACATTCCACTGAATCATTTTTTTTTACAAAATAGACGTTTATGGCCAAGTGTGTGAAAACCAAATGTCTGCTTTCGCAAAAAGCGCCGCTACAGTAATATATTACGTGACAAATTCGTGTTTTAACTGTGTCCAATCGATTCCTTGATATTTTAAACTACAAAATCGACTCTTTGTTCAAATCTACTGAAAATTGACGAAGACATTGCAAATAATAGCATATACTTGCCTTTGGCACGCAAATGGGGCCGGGAGGTGAAGACTTTTCAAAACAAAACTTAGTTGAGAAAAATATTAGCCCACATTTTATACCCAAAAGTGTTCTCCATAATTTTCAGATATTATCGTCTCTTTCACTGGCCTAATCCTCCTGACTAATCGCGCATATAATATGGTCTATTTGTGACGACCATCCGGAAACCAGTTCCAGATATACTAATATTCGGGACTAATTAGGCCTACGTGATATGAGATAACGTCATCAATTAATCTGGTCTCAGCAAAATCGCAGCAGCAATTTAAACTGATAGTCAACAGGTTAATAACAGTTAGCCATAAAGCACCTTTACCACAACGAAAGTTAATGTGAAGTTTGTTTCGCTAAATTCTTTGCAAATTCCCAAAATTTTGCCAAAATCTACCCGCCAAACCCCAGCGCCCTTCTTCCGATCCTGGACCCGCCATCGACCTATTCTCGTACAATATGTACACAGGATCCGCAACAGAAGTCTGGCAGTCGCGCAGTCAAGCCTAATTTTAAGTTGGAAACCTCACCTATGCCAGCTAATCAGCTAAATATTGTCAAACTCAGGTGAGAGATAAATACTGGCTGGCAGCTGGGGGGTTAAAAATCTCAACCAACCCAAGATAAGCTTAAAGGAATAGTCCATTGTGTACGAACAGTGGGACACATCTGCACCAATAAAGCAGCAGGCTGATTACAGAGATAGAAGCAATTGTGGTACAACCAGAACAACCAGAAACGTATGAGACATAGACATATTACATCATATTGGAAGTTGAAAATCTCATCCAACCCAACCTAAAAGGTGATAGAAGACTTCTGGCAGTCTTAGTACTAAGCATAGTCTCTGCTATACCATCCGTATTCTGGCAGAAATAGGGCCACGCTCATATCACGGACATTTGAAGTGCATTCTAACACAGAACGTACCGGTATGTATGTAGGCCCTATTTTGTTCCAACACTGACAATAACCGACCATGTCAAATCACCCCATCATCATCTGTACTTCATTTAGTTTTTAACTTGTTACAAAGTCATTCAAATCTGTAAAATGACTGTCCCGGTCGAAAAGGTAACGTTAAGCAATAATTTTACTTACGTAATTATTAATTTGTTCTACCTACATTCAATCTCCTTTTGGGCGAACTCCACCATATAAGCTTAATCAAAAGGCCGGCTTAGCATTATATAATGTGAAGTAACCTGATTCTAAGACGTAATTGTGGCTAATTGAGATAACACCAAAGAGAAAACAATGATCATGCATTGTTGTTTTAATGTTGCCCCTCCGTCTGCGACGCCGGGTCAACATTAAAACGCCCCTCCGTCTGCGACGCCGGGTCAACATTAAAACAACAGTATTATAGTTACCACATTCTCCATTGTATTCTATTCTTCCATATACACAAAGACATCGATGTCCCCCACGATCTGCTCTGCATTCTGTCCACGGTTGTATGCAAGGCATATACCTACATGTGTCACCAAGCTCACTACAGGTCACTTGAAAACATGAGAGGAATGTTAACATGGTCAACGACGTTAGGTATATATATTTATAAAACATAAATGGTCATTAACCAATGCAACTACTATACAACATTTTGATAATAAGGTCTCAAAATACCCCACGCAGACCATCCGGTAATTGGGGGTCTTGGAGCACCGCCCCCCCCCCCCCCCGCCGATGTGCTAGAACGAATATATTGCCATCGTGTGAATGAATGTTGATAACACAAGCTCTGATAGCAGTTGCTTCAGCAGCATGAAAAAGAAAATTGGTGTCGGCCTCTTCATGTTGACCATAAACACTGATAAAGGTTGCCGACATTCCTGTGAGCAGCTCACTACTGAGAACCCCATGACACAATTAACCTTATGCATCTGTTCTACATGAACCTTTAACAGCCTCTTCTCTCCAAGATGGCTCCATCTTCGTCTTGTCATATGGGACATAGATCTTTCAGTGGGACTTTTGCTATGTGGAGGTGTAAAGAGTAATTGTCTCTCTGCACTGCGGTTAGTATAGGAACCATGACAAGGCCAAGTGATGTCGTACGTGGTCTACCTGTCACTGACAGGCTGTCAGATACTAAGATTGTCAAGGGTGAAAAAGAGGCGTTGACCCAATGTCGGGCTATTGCTGGCCCACCGTCTACGACGCTGAACCAACATTAGCCCAGTATTGGGTTACCGTGTGGTGCTTGACGCCACGCTGCATGTGGGCCAGCGTCACAATTGGCGCGCCAACATTAACCCAGCTTTTGTTCAAAGCATCGTGCGGGTATTACAGTCAGCATAAAGTAAGACTACTGACTACGGTTGAATGGATACTAGTCAGCACCGGCGACGCTGGCCCAACATTTACCAGACATTGGGTCGGTGTGGGCTTGCACTACCTGACCTGCACCCAGCAAACTCGAGGCGTTGAACCAGTGCTGGTTTTATGGTGGGCCAGCGTTGCAGACGGTGTGTCAGAATTGGACCAGCATTGGGTCAACGTCTCGTGTTTGCTAGGAGTGTTGACAGGCCACATTATTTTGTGTTTTGTACATCACTGGGTGTGAAGATATTAAAACTGTTGACCAACTGATTGAGCCTAAAGACGATTTAGTTACTGTAGATCATCTTCTCGGCAGCAAGTCTTGACACAGCGAGGTCTCAGGAGTAGCGAACCTTGCGGGGGAGATCCTGTAGATATAAAAAACGGGTTCCACCACATCAAAATACATAGTCTCTACCTGTCTACTGTCCAGAGGAGCTATTTAGTAACATTAATTACAAAAGCCATTGACCATGTTGACACAACATCTAATAGCTATCAACCTTTATGGTTACGCTGCTGGAGGGGAGACATATTTAGTTTTTTTTACAAAAAAACTAGACTTTTCTAGTTTTTATTTGGCCACATGCCAATTACTACCAGGACGCATATGTATTTTATGGCAAGTGTTGAAATGTGTATGATGTGCCACAACATTGAAAACGCTCATGGGTAAAATATCAGTCATGTCATTTTTATAACCAACGTTGTCCCGGCCCCGCCCTAATCTTTCTTGACAACAAGTTTCAACCGTTTCCAGACATTAGAATAATGTTGTGAGCGAACCAAATATTGCGACAAAACCAATACCATCTCCCAAGCTTGTTTTTGTGCATTCTCAAGATAATCCTTACGATATACAAGCTGTATCAATAAGAGCAAACAATATCTCTCTGCGCCATTCCAGCGCCATGATTGAATTGTGTGATGTTGTTGATAATCATGATAATAGAGATATCAACACATTATACAATCCAACTACATATGATGGGTTGCATGCATTCAATACATTTAGTACAGCGGCATAGCAAATAATTGTGCGTTGTGTGAAGAAAGCACCAAATTTAACAGACTTTTAAACAACATTTAAAGGTTTGAAGCCACTTAATGCAAAATACATTTTATAGGAATTTTTTTTTCATGTGATCTGAAAAATATATTTAATTCTGTAATGAAAAGAGAGAACCTTGTTCAATTCTGATGATTAGCAAACTCACAAACACAAATTCAAGTTTCCCTGTTTTCGATTAGATGTCGAGAAATGACCTGTTTTCTATGGTAAAACATAGTTTCCTCTTTCTTGAAGGCATGTCTACCGCTTGCCTATTTTTTTAGATATTCAACTTGATTTTATGCAATAAACGATTGTATTTTTAGCGAATTGTGTTGTCCCTTCATTATGCACACACAAATGAAATGTATAGATGATAAAGGGAGATATATCATGCCAGGAAAGTGATTGTAGTCGTTTGAACCTCTAACTATAATGGCTCTATATGAGCTATTTCTGGGTGTACAGACCATAA
The DNA here is from genome assembly GCA_964017125.1 of Flabesymbios commensalis. NCBI lineage: Eukaryota > Metazoa > Annelida > Polychaeta > Terebellida > Flabelligeridae > Flabesymbios > Flabesymbios commensalis. The sequence continues at coordinate 64,146,682 of OZ024911.1, forward strand.
TCGGACATTCATCATGTCAGTTTCGTTAATTTTGTAACTAAATCCACTAAAATGATTTTTATTGCTAAATGGGCTTACTATTAACAAAAAAAATTAGAAAAGGAAATTATCTAGGGGTTAGAAACTCGCTGTGGGCTTGAAAAATAGTTTCCAGAGACGGGCACTTTAACGTCTCACCACACATAATACCGCTCCCATAGACTTACATGTATTATGGCCCATACGCTTGGGCCTCCCAGCATTCTTTAAATGAAAATATCTACATAAACATGTATTTGTTTTTAATCATAATGACATACTCTATCAATACAAAAAATAAAAAAGGGTGCTTAAACATGGGGCTTTTTTTCTATTTTCACATGAAAATGTAAGGTCCTAGTACCTTCCCTGAGCGTTGCGAAAACACGGGAACTTCCGAATGCAGCATATGCCTTGTTACTGCCAGCGTAGGGACAACATTTTGTACCTATATTTCCCGATTTCAATGTTTTTGAAGGAAGAAATGGTCACCCAATCTAGATGAATTGGTATCAAAATGATATAAATGTAATATTTAACCCCAAGCCTGCTAAAAATCATCACATTTTATAAAAAAAAAATTGTAACTCTCTCACTTCTCTAAACTTTTTAATTATATGCGCGTATGAATTTGTGTGGTGAGACCTTAAAAACACCAGGTGGCCGCCATATTGGATTCAAAATGGCGGCTTCAAAAAACTACACATTTTAAATATTTTTGGTCTTATGTCTGCTGTAGATCTAATTTTAGTGTCTTGATTTGCAAACTTGAGGCCAAGGAGTCGAATTATTCACTATTACATTCGTTTGGCGCATCCATCTTAGATTACAAAATGGCGTCTTCTGAAAATCTACTAAATTATATTTTATTTTCTCACCCATATTATGCTTGATTATAATGTCTGGATGTACAAATAATTTAATTTGAGGTGATTCAGAGAATAGTTTTACTTTGACATTTTATAAAAAAATTCAATATATATAATTAGTATATATTAGGTGTATATCTATACATTCATGTACATTTAGAGAGAGAAGTAGCCAGCGAGATATACGATGTTATGTCAACAGACACTGTTCTGTGATCAGTCACCATCACAGGCAAAAAGCACTGCGCATCTCTTACTACAGCCTTTTTGCACCCACAAGAAATAATTTCATATCAGGACTTGGTAGCTTCGGAAGTGTTGTCCATCATGCTTCAAACATTCTCCGGTAAGTAGCTTAATTCAATTGCTGTTCCAGGGCTGAAAGTGTTCCTTCCAGGAGTATTCACTCATCATCAGTGACTCTCATGGGCATCGTCACTGGGGGCTCAGTAACACAAGAGTACCACAAATCTCTCGAGGGTTGCGAAAGAATCCTCAGCGGTACAGATGCCAGGAGACAGGTTCTGACAGCGAGAACCATCACATCGATGTCCACGATGCGGAGGAGTATTCTGCGATGCCAAGATTTCATAGCCATAGTGTTTTGTTCTTTCTGATTACACATAGAGAAACAGACGGGAATGCCAGAGACGTACATGTAGATGGTGATGACTGATGACAGACCAGTGAGTCCGAAAAAAATGATGAAAATGGCTTTCAAAGAGGATATTACATCGTCATTTAGCTGATAAAAGTGTACAAATCTTGTGATTTGAATAACGCTGATCGTAATGATATATGTTATATAAGTGGGGGTTTTCTGTGCCAATTAGTGTCCACACCTTCTGTATTATTGATGAATATGCCCTACACATGTACCGCGCACCTCGCGGCTTTGTGTCAAGTTACCATGCATGCAGCCGGTCATGAAAGTAGGTGTTGTTTGAGCGATCCCCCGAGTCGAGTTGACGAGCCAGTGGACACTCTGAATCATAGTATAAAACTTCTAGTGAAACAAAGATAGTGGCCTACATTTATTAAGTAAATGATAGTATGATATTTACCGCCAATTAGATGTGCATAAGCTTCTCTTAGTAGTTTCCTGGTAAACAAAATAACATACATATATCAATAAATGTATTTGCGATGATACTGTCACTACTACACAACATAATGAGACGTTGACCCAATACTGATTCAAAGCTGGATCATCGGCTACCACGCTGGTCCAACATGAATCCAGGATTGGCTCAACCTCTTATGTTTGCTTGTACCCTTCTCGTTCTGTGCCCAGATATTTGTGTACGCTGTACGCATCTTGTTTTTGCAATAAATACAGTTCATTCTCTATTTTTTTTATTTTAATATACGACTTATCAGCTATATTAGCGGTTAATTTCTTTCCAAAATACATATTGCAAAAATATGACCACAACTATCAAACCTCAACAAAAGACTATTGTATATTTAGCTGTTAAAGGGGTATAATTCTCACTTGTTTTTATTAGCCTTGAATACAAGGCTATCCCGCCCGAGCTGCACAGCCTTGAATCCACCCACTAGTCCATGGACACAGTCCAAATTTTAGGTCCTGACGTGTACTTTGGTATAAACTTATGAAATTTTGATCACGGACTCCTTAAAAAATACTTTGTGATATTTTTCGGGGGAGGACAAAAATCCTTCACCTAAATATGCCTAATTTGCATAAATTCAAGATGTCCGCCATCCAATTTACCGCTTATTACATTATGCCACATACCGTTGGAACAAAAGAAGATAGAAACACGTATAAAGGGTCAAAATAATTAGGATTAAATGTATAATACTGTGTAAAATAAAAAAAAGAATCCTTAATCCTGTGTACGTATGTATTATGCTGATATAAAAGGTTTAATTTGCATAAATTAAAGAAGGCCGCCATCTGATTGTCTCATTATCACGTTGTACTTGATACATTTGAACAGATAAGGTTATAAACACATATGAAGTGTCAAAATACATCACAATTGAACTACTGAACTTAAAAATACTGTGAAACTACTTGTATTATGATACAGAAACCTAACTTGCATAAATTCAAGATGGCCGCCATCTGTGTCGTAGATCATCACATTAGCCACATGCCTCATAATTTTGGAACAGGATTGACATGTCAAAATGCACCATAATTATATTTGGGCTATGCCCAAATATATTGATTTTACAACGGAATTTTTCCCTTATTATTCTTGGCACGTTTTTGTAAGACGCTATTTTTCCCTGAGTTTTTATCTAATCAACTTGAAATTTTGACACAACATTCCCAGAGTAGTCAGGAGGGGTGCGATGACTTTTCTAAGACATCGTGTTCTTCCGGATTAATCCAGGATTTTCTGGATCACTATACTCTTGAATGCAAAAGGCAGTTTCTGCTTACTTGTAAAGAGAGCAGATATCGCACTATGCTGCTCTTCAAATGCAAAAGGCAGTATCTGCTTACTTTTAAAGTGAGCAGATACTGCCTTTTGGCTTGCACGGTAGTAGGCCTATAATTGGGTCTAATGTTGGTTGAATAGTGGACATGTCGGGCGATTCTCCATTCATTGCCAGGAGGGTGAACAGTGTGCCCCTATCTCCAGACCTACTCCACCATTTAGGCTCTAGATTTGATAATAAAAATACATTTATCCAATGTTTAAATTTCGGCCAGCGTCGCAGATGGTGACCCAGTATTGGACCAATATTGTGTATTTGGTATGGACAGTTGAAACCTTTCAAATAACAGTTGCAATTCTTTTCAAACACAAAACGTTGAATCAATGTTGTTTTAAGGTTGGGTAAGCGTCGCGGATAGTGATACAACATTAAATCAACAGAGAGACAAAACAATGTGTGTACTGTGCACCCTGAATGGGATTCCATTTGACAAACAAATATATATCTATTTAAAACTGCAAAAGCTCAGGAGGGACTTCTGAAATTTGAGCCTGAAATCCGAAGTTTGAAATTACAGTTCAGAATGGCTGCCAAAAAACTTATACGCGAAATTCCAATCAATCTGTCAATAACCCAACCGAATTCAAATTGCCCACCACGAAAACTCATAAAACCTAGCCCAAATATCATTGTTACTTGAAAAGTCACAATTCATCTAGTTTTGCCTGAGTTTGTGTCCTATTTAGGGGGAAGAGGGATGCTGTCTGTGGGAAACCCTAGGTTAAAGGGACTGGCCCAGGCTAAAATCATCAAAAAATCGGTGATTTTATTTCGGGCTCTTAATATGACCATATTATGTAAACATGTACATAGACTAGAACTGCAAATTTTTATAATTTTCGTGCTGCGCGTTCACCAGTTAGGCTAGATATAGAGACGAAATTCCCGATTTCTAATTATTGACAACCATGTCAAAAATAGGAAATGCGGGAATTTCGTCTTTATATCTAGCCTAACTGGTGAATGCGCAGCACAAAAATTATCAAAATTTGCAGTTCTAGTCTATGTACATGTTTACATCATATGGTCATATTAAGAACCCGAAATAAAATCACCGATTTTTTTATAATTTTAGCCTGGGCCAGTCCCTTTAAGTACTTTCGTGTTTAAAAAGATATTCACGATTATATTCGTGGTTAAGAGCTTAAAGGGTTTTCTTTGTAATAATGTTGGCCCAGCGTCGCAGTTGATGACCCAACCTTATTTCACAATTAGGCCAATGTATCTGTTATCTGGGTAATGGCCTTTCGAGGGAAATAAAGCGTCACCCTCATGGCAGTCAGAGCAAACACGGGTCAATCACCCAATTCTGTTTCAACGTTGGGCCAGCGTCGAAGATTGTGGGTCAATATTGAAACAGCATTGGGTGATTGGCCATGTGTTTGCTGGTGTGGCGCAAAGTATACAGCAGACCCAGTGTTGGATCAGTGTTGGGCAGCGGTATCTTTATTTTATTGAATTCTGATATTAAACGATTATTTCCAACATATTCATAACATTGTAATTTTTTTCTGATGTTTAACTTTGTAATAAATGTATCTGGTCAAGTCAATTGAATCATATTAACCTAGAAAAAGGAGCTTATAATAGGTGGATTACTATATCAGTGAATCACTCAATCTCCTACCAATTTTCCATGTTTACATTAAAAATATTATGTTATCATCGCTTATCCCAGACGACTGCACGAGAGACATATAATACTTTTTTTTAATACGTTGCCTCGTGTTTTTGGACTCTTAGGCGGACGTTTATCCTGCAGAAGGGATGTTTCGCCTCTGAAACGGACTAATGATTATAGCATGTGGTAATACATGACTATTAAAATGTAGGCTACGTTTGGTGCGGGAAACAAAATGATAGACCTTATGTTACCCTGGCAAGGCCTTTCAATTTTATTTTAAGTATATACCCAGTGTTTACTATCGCAATGCCAGTTAACATGATTTTAGTTAATTATGTCATACTATGAATATTGGCATATGATTTTAACAAATTAACAATGTTGTATATACATGTACATATCTCTATTTCTATGACAAATAAGTCTGGATTGACTTTCTTTCTGTCAATAAAATATCTGTCTGTCTTTCTGTTTGGTTACATTTGAGAGAATGTTACATCTCTCATGATATTTAGCATGTTTATTCACATCAGGATATGCAGATATTTAACAGCTGTTGAACACCCCAAGATAACAGGATGTTAGTATATTGTTGTGCCACCCTCTACATCTTTTGCCTGACATTAAAGAAACATCGTTAATATCATTATTCGTAAATTCAATTTCAAAATAAAGTTATGGCGTTGGTACCCACATTTAGTATCTTCTAATTATTCTCCTATTAGCGTGAGATTTATATTACATGTGATGTTGAATATCAGATTCCATCGATATATTACAAGAAAATAACTTATTATTTGTATTTTTAGCATAAACATATGATGTAATTTATATGTTCAGTTCAACTTGAATATACTAGTAACTCATTTTATTATAGTCATTGGGACGCAGAATGTTAATAGACATTCAGGTAATAAAGCTCACAGTGACGCCCATGATGATACACGTCTGCTAGTTGGTTGTAAGATTTAGTCCCGATCAGGCGTGAAACCGATCCGGAGTGCGCCTAAAAAGCGGGCCCGCTCCGGCGTGAACCTGATCAGGCGTAACGAGCCTGAGGCGTGTTTATATAATCTAACCAAAATAAGATCACATATAGGTCTAAAAAAGTATTGTCATCAAATATAATAGAAATAGTACAAAAACAATACTAGTAAAACGTCCATTAAGATGACACAGTGTGTTTATGTTCATGGATTGATCTATGTTTTTATTTCAAATATTTACTATATCCAAGAAATATGGATATTAATAATAACTGTTTAATTTATCTAAGTATCTAAGAATAATAAGAATAATCGAATTAGAAATAAACAAGCTATTAGTGATATACTTGGCATTTAAAGACTGAAACAAATTCAAGCAGATGATCGAAGGATCATAGAATTGTGTCAATTTAGTGATTGGCAGCTATAGATTCAAAAAAGATCGCAAATATGGCGAGAAACAGCACTGGCGTTGTATTGACGTGTTCAAAGGCTGCAATGCACGCATGCATACTGTGGGTGAGGGTGATGGGTGACAGAAAGAACTATTCCAGGCTGGGGCCCTCACTCTCAAAGAATACATCACTGCCCTGCGCCGTGTTGCACACACTTATAGTTATTAATTGAACATCGCCTTTGTTATACACGTATAGTGCTATTAGATGCTATGCTATATCTAGTTGTATGTTATTTAATATTGTTGAAAGCTGAAAGTTTGAATTTCATGATTCTAAGTTTCAAAATGTCGCATTGCTGAAATAAAAATGTCGCAATGAAAAATTTATCTTGCTTTTTAATACGAAAACATTGATGCGGTAAATGGCTTTTAGCAGTAAAATGGTTAAATTGGTAACGTCATTAAAACCACCCAATTATTTTGTTGATCAAAAGATCTGAAACAATAACAACATGTCTTCTTTACACATAACCAGGATGGCAAGCTTCCTTAAAATCAATTTAAAATACAATGACGGGGATGAGAGCGAAATAAGAGTGTTGTATGATTGTAATATCACACCGCTGACATCATCACACCTCTGTGGGGAAATCGACCACCAGTTATGTTGTTGTGTTTAGATTATCATAGAATTGTTGGGCCAGGTGTCAAATTATTAATCCATTGATCTAGCAGCACGCTAAAGTCATGTGTGAAAGACTTGATGTGTATAATGTGCAATAGTTAACTAGCCGCTGTATTTAATAGATGTATTATTTTTTAGCAATTATCACGTGAAATATTTTGCCATACTTATTCTAGAACCCCTTTTTAATAAATAAATACAATTTCAAATAATAATTCCATAACCGGGTTAGCGCGAGTATAGCCATTTTTAATGTTTTATTAGCATGATTAATATCTCATTGGGGATGGAATAAATATTTGAATATCCAGATTTGAAAATGTTGCTTGTCAAATTAAACAAAAATGATTCAGGTTTAAAATATTTAATTTGGAGCTTTAGGGGGTAATATGAAAGTCACAAATTTCCTTAACCTTTTCACTACCATACATGACGGAAATTTCCGTCGTCATTCGTCAGTGAACGTAACCATGAAATGACACAAATTTTCGTTAAATATATACTACATTTATGTATTTTTCGTCATTTGAAGCTGGAAATTGCGTTAGCAATTCCAGCTTCAAATGACGAAAAATAGAACTCCTACACCAGTATATCTGGATCCTGGTATGCACCCCGGCCTGGAAGTCAAAGGGTTAATGTCTAGTGTCAAAATTATTTTAAACTAGGGCTTAGATTTTCTATATATTATCATATATTATTTTTTTTTAAATTGTTTAGATATTTCAATATATCATTTCATATTGTATTTTTTTACATAGTGTATTATCATATTATCAAGATAAACGATTTTTTTTTAATTAAGAGCACATCTACAGCTCCTTTAGATAATATCATATTCTTCATGTGCTTGATAGGCCAGTGGTAGTGAATACATTTATCAGGACAGGCCTTGTTTAAGCGACTTGACCGCAACGCTGCCGCCATGCTCCCCCCACCTATCTCCCCACTCACTTACTATGAGGCACGCCTGATCGGGTTCACGCCTGATCGGTCATCCCGATCAGGCGTTTCCTGATTAGACGTGGTCGTGCTGATCAGGCGTGATATGGAACAGATGTTTCCGGAAAATTTATAATATGCGTGATTTAAATAGCCATATGAATAGAATCAAGTTTGGACGTTAAATTTTAATGTACCTAAAGGCAAAGAATGGAGACCATACTGGAGCATATTATTCAATAATGGGCTGTAATAAAGCTTCAAAAAGTTTAATGGATACTGATATTGAAGCTCTATAACCTCGTGAGCGTCTGGTCATACCATTAACTTTGTTACATTTGTTGATTATAAAAGTGATTGTTGAATACTAAACCCTTGTCAACTGTGACTCCTATAGCATGATATATTTTCTAATACAGTTCCATTGAGATGATATTTAAATACAATAGCAGTAACGTTTATAGTGAATGAAAGTACTTTGCCTTTGAGTACATTTAAATTTAACTTCCAAACTTGATTCCATTCATATGGCTATTTAAATCACGCATATTATAAATTTTCCGGAAACATTTTGCACATCTGCGAACAAAGATAATATTGAATGTTCTGTACAATCGGGCATGTCATTTATGAAGAGTAAAACTAATTATGGACCAAGTATTGATCCTTGTGGTAACAGGCACCCACTCAGATGTGGAACCATCAAGTTCCACTCTTTGAGACCGGTCTTTCAAGTGATCGGTAATTCCAAAATAATATTTTACCGGATTATTTTACAAAAAATTTCAAATCAGTTTGTTTACCCTCATCGAAGTGAATCCCAACTGTATCATAAACGGATAGGAGTTGTGTAGTTCACGATTTGCCGGTCATAATTAAAGCCATGTTGGGGAGTATTAATTAGCAGTTCAACAATACTATAAACACTATTGTTATCTCCATAACTTTAGATACTGTGTATAAAAATGAGATTGGTCTATAGTTTGAAATTTTTTATTTGTTCCCCTTCTTGTGAACTGTACAACATTTGCTTGTTTCCACTGGGTCGATATGTGACCAAAGGCAAAACTTTTTTTTAAAAAGCAAGGTTAATGATGGAGCTAGAACGTTTTTTAAGAATACGTGAAGAAATGTTATCCAAACTTACCGGGGCCACATGCTTTATTAGCAGATTAGCGTATAATCCGGATATATTTTTTGAACTTCTCTACTAGATGCAGCATATACACCCTCTGTTGATACTCTTTGTATCATGATGTCATGCGTGATACTATTTCTAACATGATGTCCTGCTTTCTAATGAGCCGTCAACAAACGCATATAATGACCAGTAATTTGCAGTTTTCGCGTATTTAACTATGCTAAACGTGTTATATTGTTTGCTTAGATATTATATGAATAGCTATTGTAACACCTTGAAAACACGGTGTTTACCTAAAGTCGAAGTATCGCACGGAAACAGACACTTTTATAAAAAAAATCTGAAAATGTAAATATTGGCATCCAAATCTACGATATTCAACACAGTATTTTGAAAAAGTGTTCTTTCTATCAATTTCATTTTAGGGATGTCCCGCTTTCTAAGAAAAAATCAGAGCTAGTTAGACCGCTGGACAACGTCATCGGGAAATGATCGCTTTTCTATCAAACGGTAGGGTTCTCTACCACTAACTCTTTGACATGCTGTAAATTCTTGCGGGGCATCGTGAACATCGCAAAAATACGCCAGTACTATTCATTGGATGTGTGTGGCTGGTGTAGTGACAAAAAAAGAGATTTTCCTTAGTGTTGATTTGTTCAAAGAAAAAAAATCAACATCGCACCCTTCATCTAGACTCTCAGGGCAGGTGAAAGGTAAATTCGAATGGAATTTTTGACATGGTTGTCTGAAATTATATGAACATTCCAGAATACATCTGATACCAGAAATGCATAATTCTCTCTTATGCATTTATGCTGATACATATCTCTTTCAACTGGAGGGTAGAGAAATAAAATACAGATTTACGATAATATAAGTCTGAATAACACAAAGCTGTCTAAGTTTGGGGCACTTGGGACAGCCCCTTTAACAGCTTTTCTGGATACAATTTTACCCATGATGTTGCTTAACTGAATAAGTTAAACATTAGTTTAGTAAGTCAGGCTTTTCTCTACGGCTGTTTTCAGGCTGTGTAGGCCTACTCCCCAACCGGCATCTGCTTCGCCCATACATGTGGTAACATTTCCGCTTGGTAAATTCAAGTATATAGCCATGGAAATAGTAGAGATCTCTATCTCCATGTTATAGCCAATGAGAGTAGGCCCTATAGGCCTCTAGATAGATATGAATGATTTCAGTACAGTATGATATAATAAATTACATGGATAACATAATGATCAGCTTGTGATTGTAACATTATCAATTCACTGATAATAAAAATAAAACTGAGGCACATAACATTCTAGTGCTTAAGCTGAACTGAATCGTGTAGAAAATAAACATTCTTACCATGATATTTCCCATATAGACATAGGAGGTCCCACATGTGCAAGTTCATGGTTACGGTTTTGTTTACAATCAGCACCTTGAAGGCATAGCAATGCTAACACAAAAATAAGAGTGATAATTCTACGACGCATGATTCTGACTACTGATCAAGCAGGAATATCTGAATATGGAAAAACTTAGTATGCAAGCATACCTCCTTGATCCCACTGACCACTATACTGACAATATAACATGTGGTTTCCAGCATATTGTGAATTGCCACGTGTAACTTGTTAGGGAAATCCCCCTCGTTTCGCGTCATTCACAACCATTGATTTGTATGCCGTAGTGCTGCCGTGCAAAGCCAAAAACCAGTATGACTATATAGCCTACCGACCTTTGGCTTTGCGTAGTACAGGGCCCATAAAGAGACATTAAGTGTGGTGATTTTTTTTATTTTGTTTGTACGAAATAATATTTCGTTTGTACGAAATGATTTCGTTTGTACGAAATATTATTTCGTTTGTACGAAATGATTTCGTTTGTACGAAATATTATTTCGTTTGTACGAAATAACATTTCGTTTGTACGAAATATCATTTCGTTTGTACGAAATATTATTTCGTTTGTACGAAATATTATTTCGTGTGTACGAAATAATATTTCGTTTGTACGAAATATTATTTCGTTTGTACGAAATAATATTTCGTTTGTACGAAATATTATTTCGTTTGTACGAAATGATTTCGTTTGTACGAAATATTATTTCGTTTGTACGAAATAACATTTCGTTTGTACGAAATAATATTTCGTTTGTACGAAATATTATTTCGTTTGTACGAAATATTATTTCATTTGTACGAAATATTATTTCGTTTGTACGAAATAATATTTCGTTTGTACAAAATATTATTTCGTCTGTACGAAATATTATTTCGTTTGTACGAAATGACCTGGGTATGTCACTCACTAACAGGGTGGGGACCTGGGTCTGACACTCACTGACATGGTGTGGACCTGGTCCTGACATGGCGGAAACCTGGGACTGACACTCACTGACAGAGCGGGGACCTGGGTCTGACACTCACTGACAGAGCGGGGACCTGGGTCTGACACTCACTGACAGGGTGGGGACCTGGGGGTGACACTCTCTGACAGGGCGGGGACCTGGGTGTGACACTCACCGACAGGGCGGGGACCTGGGTCTGACACTCACTGACAGAGCGGGGACCTGGGTCTGACACTCACTGACAGAGCGGGGACCAGTCCCCACCATGTCAGTGTGTGTCAGACCCAGGTCCCCGCAATGTCATAACGCAGGTCCCCGCCCTGTCAGCGGGTATCAGACCCAGATCCCCGTCATGTCAGTGAGTGTCAGACCCAGGTCCCCGCCATGTCAGCGAGTGTCAGACACAGGTCCCCGCCCTGTTAGTGGCCGGCCCCGATGGCTCATTCGTATCGACTGTGGCTTGTAACCTGGAGATACCAGGTTCGAATCCCGGTCGGGCCTGATATTTGTCATCGTGGTTGTGCATATACAGTGCACCAAACTGTTCAAAGGCATGGAATGTACAGTGCTGCCTATGGTACCGTGCACTATAAAGAACCCGTGAAGTCATTTGAAATAAGAGTAGGGCATAGTCCCGGCTTCGGGCTTCCTTCTGTCGCGATATTGCCATGATTGTGCAGAAAGCGACGTAAACCAATATTCACTCACTCTGCCCTGTTAGTGAGTGTCAGATCCAGGTCCACACCCTGTCAGTGAGTGACAGAACCAGGTCATTTCGTACAAATTATTTCGTACAAACGAAATAATATTTCGTACAAACGAAATAATATTCCGTACTAACGAAATAATATTTCGTACAAACGAAATAATATTTCGTACAAACGAAATAATATTTCGTGCAAACGAAATATTATTTCCTACAAACGAAATAATATTTCGTACAAACGAAATAATATTTCGTACAAACGAAATAATATTTCGTGCAAACGAAATCATTTCGTACAAACGCAATAATATTTCGTACAAACAAAATATTATTTCGTACGACCAAAATAATATTTCGTACAAACGAAATATTATTTCGTACAAACGAAATAATATTTCGTACAAACGAAATAATATTTCGTGCAAACGAAATCATTTCGTACAAACGAAATAATATTTCGTACAAACAAAATATTATTTCGTACAAACGAAATCATTTTGTACAAACGAAATGGTATTTCGTACAAACGAAATAATATTTCGTACAAACGAAATCATTTCGTACAAACGAAATAATATTTCGTACAAACGAAATAATATTTCGTACAAACGAAATAATATTTCGTACAAACGAAATAATATTTCGTACAAACGAAATATTATTTCGTACAAACAAAATAAAAAAAATCACCACACTTAATGTCCCTTTATGGACTTCGTACTTTGCAGAACAGTGTAGGTCTATAGATACCAGACCAATATATTTCCGCCAAGTCCGTCGATAACCAGTATAGACCTTTCCGTTGGTAGCATTACTTATGTAAGGCTTTTTAGACGTCATCAATAACAAATTATAACTAGAAGGGTCTAGTTTTTGTGAAATAAACTGGAGATGTCTCCCCTCCAGCAGCTAATAGGTTGATAGCTAATAACTTAGTGACTTAGAAAAGGTAAAAGAGGCTTTAATGGATTGGTCCTTAATTGGCCTGTAAAACACATTTGGTAAAAAATTCATGCAAATCCGTTCATTACTTTATAAGTAATGACTGACAGACAAACCAACACGACTAGGATGTGTAGTGTACATAACGCCAATGGAATCAAACCAAATTATACTGAAATATATTCTAGGCTAGGCCCTACAGGTGTCTCACTTTGTCACTTTGATGACATATACATTTAATTTGGCTTCTTACAGCCCCTTACAGGTGCAGTGGTCCAGGGTTCAATGTATCTTGCTAAAGATATAGGCCTACTATTCGTTAATTTTAATAGCAATCATTTAATTCACTGTTGTGAGTTAAGCTCTCAGGTACAAATTGCTACAAGTTTTCAATTTGTCTCATTCTGATATATTCGTAGGGCTACACTTTTCTGATTTTGACAATGTAAAATTAGTCTAGTCATTGTAATATAGTTTATCATATATAAACACTAGAACTTCTTGCGTGTTTTGGGCATGTTGCTGCTTTAGAATTTGTCTCACTCAATCTGCAGCACACAATTTCAAAAGAATAAATAAACTTGCTGTTTTTTATATCAGTTAGTGTTTATATTATTGCGCATTTCAAGTATATATATACATAATCACTATGAAGCCTATACTAATGTGAAAGAGTCACGACGTCGCTTACGCTAATTATAATATTTCTACATAATTATAATGACCTCATCACAAATAAGCCCACAAGAAGATTTATATGTACATGTTCACCATGATGTATTATATAATACTTTAGTGGTTCAGCAACTACATATTGCTCATTTCAAAAAAACATAGCTACTGTGATAACCATCACTATTTTGTAAAATTTCAAATTTATTTTGGCGCCATGGATTATCTCTTCTTCTTCGATTGCTTAAGGATAGACTCCCCCCCCCCCCCTCCCTGATTTGCACCCAACTGATCATGGTTGGTACCATTCTGAGGGCAGTGCAATGCTTTTCCCTGCGACTGTACCTCAAGGCACTCCTCTGGCTCTCGCTCTGATCTACTCAAATTAATCAAGTGTGGGTTCTGTAGTGAAAATCTATGTTCAAGCAACAGGCGCAGTTGTAAGGCGAATGGACTAAAGTGCACCCTATTCTGCAACTGCAAAGGAGAAGAAGATTGCATTGTTCATAGCTGTCACATGAACTGAATTATTGTTTTGCTATTAGTGTCAAACGCATTATGTAACATTTTCCCTTTCATGGTATAAAATCTCATCCATCGGTTGATAAAATTCTTAATTCAATAAAGTTATTGTGATTTAACATTACATTGCTATTCATCTTGCATAGGCAAAACAAACTAAAGAATGCATTTTGGCTGTCATCTTCTGCTGGTGTGCATTACTATGAGAAGAGTGGTATTACTTGATATTATGAGTTAAATGGTTCAAAAGTTAGGTTTTATCATGCGGTAGCGGCCATAATTGACAGCCATCTTGGTGGCCATCTTGCATTTCTTAGTTAGCTCAAGGATAGTCGCTTGCTATCCGCTGTGTAATTATCATGGAGGTACTAATGATGTAATATCTACCGTAATTTTTAATACAAACCATGTAAATAGCTACTAAAAAGTGGCGTCACTTGACATTTTCGTTTCAATATAAAAAATTACCGTTTTCTGTGAAATGGCGGCCATTTTGGCGGCCATCTTAAATCTGTGCACTCCAATTACAAATTAAATGCTGGTGTGCATTACTATGCGAAAAGTGGTATTACATGATATTCTAAGACCAATAGTTCAAAAGTTAGGTTTTATCATTTGTTGTGGCCATCTTGGCGGTCATCTTGGATTTCTCGGTTAGCTCAAGGATTTTCGCTTGCTATCCGCCTGATATTTCTTACAGAGGTCCTAATGATGAAAATCCACCATAAAAAAACTTTATTATTCCAAGCGGGGTTCGGCTAAAATATCAGCTTTGGCACTCTGACTATTATAGATGTAGTGTCAATTGTTTTTTGTAGTTAATGTTATTAAATGGCTCATGTGGACAGTGGAGACGATGTATTAAGCGGAATTTATACCGTTTTGGTGCGAAACACTTGTCAACACTCCTATCAAACACGACGTTGACCCAATGCTGGTCCAATGCTGGCCCACCATCTGTGACGCTGGCCCAGCATCAAACCAGCACTGGTTCAAAGCCCCATGTTTGCTGGCCTGCGTTCAACCCAGTGAACACAAAACGTTTTTACAATGTTGGACCAACGTCGAAGACGTTGTGCCGATGTTGTACAAATGTTATACGAATGTTTTGTTTGCTGGGGATAGCAGTTGCCCCAGCAAACATAATGCATTGAGCCAATGCATTGGGTGAATGTATCGTGCTTGTTGGGCCATGGTCTGGTATTGCTTGCAGATTAGTGTTGGCCGTGATTACAAGCCTACACCGACGCAATGTCTGTTAAACGTTGGGCCAGCGTCGCCAGTGCTGGCCAGTATCCATTCCGTCCTAGTCAGTACTTCATTCTGCAGTACCTGCATGCTGGCGGTATAGTACAGTCACGATGCTTTTAACCAGAGCTGGGCTAATGTTGGCTCGCTGTCTGTGACGCTGGCCCACATTCAGCGTTGCGCCAAACACGACACGGTAACCCAATACTGAGATAATGTTGGCTCAGCGTCGTAGAGTGTGGGCCAACATTAGCCAACATGGGTCAACGTCTCGTGTTTGACCGCCTGCACAAAGCACTGGAGAGAAATGAATCGGAGACTCACCACAGCACAGACTGACAGACTGAGACCCAGTAAACATGAAACGTTGAAGCAATGCTAATTTGATGCCAGCGTCGCAGACGGTGGGACAACATTCGCCCAGCACTGGGTCAACGTCTCGTGTTTGACCGCCTGCACGAGGAGGGAACGCACAGACACAAGCTGAGCGGACGAACTGAGCAACATGTCCCACCTCTTTGTGAGAGGGGAGACATAAAAAATTGAAAGTTAGTAATTTGACAGGATAAAAAATAGTGGTTATTTAGAGGTAATTTTAAATTAGGTAGGCTATTAATTATTATAAGTGCTTCGTTCGTGGCAATTTAGAATCGCCAAAATTTAATTGTGAAAATGGTCACCTGGATGTATTTCGAAACTGGCCGATAAGGAACCCTAGCACCCGAAGGGTGCAGAGGGTGTTTAATCACTGGGGAAAATTCAAAACACCCGGGAGGGTAGCCGATACAAGCAAAATGAAGCACCAAAGGAAGCAGATGCGCGAGCTCAGGGAATTTTTCAGGGCTTGGCATAGTGCACCTTCACCATGGGCCTGTTTTGTTTTTATTTGTTGTTGTTTTCTTTTTTCTTTTCTTTGGGCGACAAGGGATCCGAAGCGTGGCAGCGGACATAGCGTGATATACTGTAGGCCTATCTTTACTCTGAGTCTGAGTTCGGCCTTGTTGTTGTTTTCTCTCTCCTCTTGTTCTTTTTTCTTCTCTCCGTCCTTCTTTCTTCTCTTCGTTCCTTTTCTTCGTTCTCTTCATTCCCTTCATTGCTCCAGCCGTCTTCGATGTTGTTATGATGTTCTAGAGCCTAGATATAATGCATTATATTCATTCTATTCATTCATGTCCTGTCGTCGTTGTTGTTTTGACGTTATCTGGTTATAAAAATGTTGTTATGTAGAGCTTGGGTATAATACACCATTACTCTAGGCCTGTTTATT
Organism: Flabesymbios commensalis; assembly: GCA_964017125.1. Lineage (NCBI taxonomy): Eukaryota > Metazoa > Annelida > Polychaeta > Terebellida > Flabelligeridae > Flabesymbios > Flabesymbios commensalis. Next base: position 64,163,517 of record OZ024911.1, read on the forward strand.
ATATTTCTCGTTTTCGGATCGCCCGACCAATACAAGTAGGCCTACACCAGATTCCAAGCTGACTTCACACAAAACAGCTCTTCTCAGAGCCACCAAAAGTCACCCCCCCCCCCCCTTCCACCAAGGGCCGACCTTAAGTACTGTGTAGGTACGCATGGTGCATCCTCTCATCTAGCAGGGTGTATGTCAAACTAGCACACAACGAAAACAGCTGAAGACTACAGGATGGCATGGTGTGACAAGAGTTCGACGTCTGAAGATTATCGTCTTATTGTTAGCCAAGTTATACTCAACTGTCATTAAAACACACCACTACATTATTTGCTTTGTCCGACTACAACATTCTAAGTCGGGAATGGGGTCAAAAGAAAAATAAGAATGATATTTAATTTTATAGGCTACATCAATGTCAAAAGTAAGAAATACAGGAATATAACATTCGTATCTCCTTCGTATATTTCAAAAACACATAAACAAAAAACATAAGAACATATAAAGGAGCCAAAATATAAATGATGTGTGTCGCTTTAAACGCTTTCTCTATATATTTTCTCTTATTTTCTCTAACCTTACATAGCATAGCAGACCTACACACTGCTAATATTATTACGACGTCCCTTTTGAAGGAGCGCGCAGCGCGTGGACCTGCACGAAATTATTGTCGATACACTGGTTTCAACCTTAACTCGACGAGGCCGCCATTAACGTGATCGCCTAGTCACATTGAGAAACACGGATATTTCTCTGAAAAACCCAGACAGAATCAGCGGGGTTCGAACCCGGGACGCATGCATGACTTCCCTTTATAAACAAATTTATTTGTATGGTAAAGAGGGGGTATTATGAGCACCCTTAATTTAAAGGGACAGTCCCAGGCTAAATTCATTAAAAAATCGGTGATTTTATTTTGGCTTCTTAATATTACCATATGATGTAAACATGTCCATACATTAGACTGCAGTTTTTTTTTTTAAATTTTTGTGCTACGCATTTATCAGTTAGGCTAGATATAGAGACGAAATTCCCGTATTTTTTATTTTTGACATGGTTGTCCAAAATAAGAAATCAGGAATTTCGTCTCTATATCTAGCCTAACTGATAATTGCGCAGCACAATGTTTTTTTTTAAGTTCACCGATTCTTTTTTATTTTAGCCTGGGACTGTCCCATTAATGACCTATTTTTGGCAATTAAATGAAGTAATTTAATGCAAATTTGATTTGATCTAATGTTTCTACACGTATACATCATATTAATTCATCATATTAAATAAGTTTATTTCATTATAATTAGATAACTAATTTAAAAAATCATAATATCGAAAACATGCTCATATCACCAATGTGTGTGGAAAATATGCACATGTGCATACGTAAATAATTAGCATTTGACAATAGGGTAGTATGAGCACTTTTTTGCACAATTTGCAATCTAAGAGTAATATTTATGAGTAGTACCAAAAGTAACTCTCATGTGCCTTGATATGACCCGAATGCGACTAAGGTCCGAGATAATGTGTTTTCCTTAAATACAAGTGGCTGGGATGGTTTCCTCTCATTCCATTGTACAATAAGTTTAGGGTATTATGAGCATACCATTTTTTTCCATAAATATTCTGTGACGGGGGTATTATGGGCACCATGCTCATAATAGATTGATTCAAATTTAACTGTATTCTTTATTAAAATAGCCCCAGAAATTCATGTTGTCATAATTGGACTACTTAAATAAAATATAAAAAATAATTAATTTCACCTCCGTGTCCTGACCTCATTACACTCCAAATTTTATCCAAATTTAAGTTTTTCTTGAAAATTGTACAGCCTACTGTGCTCATATGACCTCATCTTAGCCTAAACCCCTTTACAATATCAACACGACACACCGCGGCCATTAAGAGACGTTATTTTTAAGGAATTTGTTTTGTGAAGTATTTTAATCTAGCCCCAATAATACATTGGGTGGATATATATATATACAGACGCACATGCTGACTGTACATGAACAGTCAAAAAAGGGATCATACATTTTATTGTAAATCATTTAGTGAACATCCATCATTACAGCGTAGGCCTACATAGATTTACCTATCAATTGTCTATAACGTGTGACGGTAATTAAGCCTATGTATGGTTCTAGAAAGGTATACCAGAATGACTTTCTACCTGGAAAACATGAGGCAGTGCTCCTGGGTTAATTTTGAAAAAGCTAATTATTCATGTTAGATTCCATCAAACATATAAATATCAAATCATCAAACATCAAATAATTACAAAAAATGATATGGTCAGGAGACTCACACTAAGAGCGAGGGTCGCCAGCATGTGGGCCACTATGAATGTTATTACATAACAAAATATAGAATTATCCGTTAGAAAACCTTGCAGACCTCAAGAAACCCATATTACTGGGAGGTGGGGGGGGGGGGGGTGATATATAGATATACTGTAAAATGGCATTTAAGAAACAAAATATATGAGATGAAAACGATGCAGATCTTTCAAATTAAGACACGTTAATTATCCTCAAATCTAAAAGTAACATAAACATGTTTATCCTTATCATGTCTTGAAATTGTATTTCTACAATGAACTTAACAAATACACTCATATATAATTACCTTTTTTTCTCTTTATTTGATGGTATTTGAGTCAATGCTCGTCGGGTAACTCTCTCAGCACTGTTGCTTGTTCATGTGTAGACACTGTTAACTTTTCTAAGTGGATAACAGAGTGGCGGTCTAATTCCAGGTCGGTGGGAAACAACACCCCGAATTGGCACGCAGCCATTATCCACAGACGCGTTAAACATGCCAGTGTTTGAACTGATGTGAGAACGATGGTGCCGAGTGTATCGTCAGGGGGTCTAATCGAGATTTGCCGGTTTTCCGTGGCGCATTTTTTTAAAATATTTTAATTAAAAAAATGAAACTGGGCGATTTTAATCCACATCAGGCAGGCATAATGTATCGCCATATCCTGAGATCCAAATTAGTCTAAACATAAGATATGTTATCTTGTTTAGTTGTATTACATGTTCATTAGATATATTGCAATAAATACGCTAAATGCAGATCAACATTATATAACTTTGTAATAACACAATTGGGTAACATTAGCCATTCCTTGCTCCTGCTTCTCCATAAACCTCTATATATTTTGTAAAAATATCTGGTATTTTTTATAGCATTGATTTGCGAAGTGGCTTGAGGTAATCATCGAAAGACCTGTGGACCTGTAATTGAAAACAACAAAAAGTTGAAAAATAAAATGTTGTCTTGACATTGAAATGTGCTCATTGCCACTTCATACTGTAGCAATGAGCACCATTTAATTCTAAGGGACAAAATATAATTGTTGTAAAACATCACAACCTAACCCTTTCAGCGCAGGGACCGTCTTTATATGTCAGAATCTGACGTCTGCAGGTCTGCAGACGTCAGATTTCGACGTATAAAGACGATTCCGCACTAAAAGAAATACAATATTTCTAATGGCCTTACACCAATAACATAGGTATTCAAAAGAAACGGAAAAAACCAACTAAGACATGTATGACGATTTCAAATTGTAATAAACCCTTAAGTCTCCATGGGTTAACCACAAATAATTCAGCATTGTAGGGGTTATAATTTAACAACGATAATACTTTTATTCTCCGACGTTTAGTGTTATTTATAACCATCTGCGCACAGCAACATGCAGCTATCCACATCATCTAAATTGGTGTTATAAATTAGTTATTAGCTTTCTGAAAACACCCCACACCTTTGCAGCTTTTTTTACTTAATGACCAGCATTTTTGTTTAATTAATGGTGTTGGTGATTCGGAAACAGCACAGCGTGAGCTCGTAGGAGTCTCAATATTCCAGCCTTACACAACCCTATTGAGAGGGTGGAGACTGGAGAGTAACCGCTTTGTTTCCCCGGAACATCCAACGTCGACCTTATGAATATTCATATGACAATGTTTCCGTGGGTACTATTGCTCCTAAGATTTTCTTTCAATGCGTATTTGCTGTTTTACAATGCGTATTTTATCTGGAGCGCATGTTATCTGGAGCACTGTGGCATTACATCTTTATTATTATTATTAACCTTTAGAGCACTGAGTTTTTCAATTTGAATTTTCAGTAACATGAAGTTGTATCGCGGGAGCGAGACCAACCTCAAGTGACTCAAAATTTAAGTGATTTGTGAAATTAAAGTCCCAACATATATTAGTGTTTCAAGATTGAAGGCATATTTTACTTTTAACAGTTGGTTATACAGGTGCTTATAAAAAGACAAAATGTCGATAACAGTGAGGTTTAAAATTTTCAGATGTATGTGTTCTTGCTATCAATAAGACTGGTGTTAAGGCTCTCACTTCCACTGCATACCTTTTCTTTTAAAACTTACAAGATGGAAAATGTTCCTGGATGTTGTTTTTTTGTCTAATGAAATATGGAATGACTCCAGTGGCTTTGCAGAATCATAAATTATTTATTTCACCATACAAAAATCAGCCCTGAAAAAACCTATGTCCATGTATCATGTATACGTATTAAATATACCTGTGTTTTGTTGAGTGTAGACTTTTGTGCCCATTTGTACAGGTTCTCGTACACCTGGCCATCAGATCGTCCTAGTACACTACACAATGTCTCGTCAGGAAAATCAAAGGCGTCCACGTAAACCACAGCATCACGTCTGATTTCTGATAGTAACGACAACTCTCTGGACGTCAAATCATCTAACTGA